>CM054935.1:28963965-29147586 GCA_029168755.2 Tillandsia fasciculata
CCCCTTTTGAATCCATCCGTCAACCTTCGATCCGAGCCCGCCCGGCCATGGCGTCTTCGGAACTGCGGAAGCCACGGATCCTGATCGCGGGCGGCGGCGTGGCGGGGCTGGTGCTGGCCCTGGCGGCGAAGCGGCGAGGCTTCGAGGTGCGCGTCTTCGAGAAGGACCTGAGCGCCGTGCGGGGTGAGGGGCAGTACCGCGGCCCCATCATCCTCCACGGCAACGCACTTGCCATCCTCGCCGTCATCGACCCCGACGTCGCCCGCCAGGTCCTCGCTGCCGTCTGCGTCACCGGGGACCGGCTCAACGGCCTCGCCGACGGCATCACCGGAGACTGGTATCATTATCTCCATCTCCCCCTGTTGGAAAATTTTTTCAAATAAATTTTTTTAGTAAAATAATATTTAATAATTTAAATTCAAAATATTAAATTGTAATATATAATGCAAGAGTTGTACTCATTCGTGAATTATTTTTAAATTGTGATTTATAATAACAAATCAGAATTCGTTATCAGTATCCAAAATAGAATATTTTATTTTTTTGATTTAAGAATAATTAAATAATTATATCTCTATTTTGAAAATTTTTAATTTTGTAAATATTATAAATTTTAAAAAATTGAATTTAATGAGAGTTTTTGTTTTTACAAATATTATAATTTTTAAAATTTTGAATTTAGTTATCGACTTAAATGGTAATATTTTAATGATCTTTATTTAATATATTGTAAATAATTTTAATTTAAAAAAAATATCTTTAGAAATTAGAATTTAGAAAGTTATTAATTTCTAATTTAAATCTTACTATTTAAATTTGATTTAACTTAGATCGTACTATTCTATTCTAAAAATAAATTTGAATTATACCATATATTTCTATTAAATCAAATATTTAAGCACATTGATTTTTTTTAAAAAAATTATAATACAAAATTAATGTTTAAATTAAAAAAAAAACTTTAAAATTCTTTAAACAAATTAAACTATTTAAATTAATGACTAAATTGTAATTCTAAAACTTTTTAAATTAATAGCTAAATTGTAATTCTAAAACTATTTAAATTAATGACTAAATTGTAATTTTATTTTTTAAAAAATTAAACTCTTTAAATTAATGACTAAATTATAATTCTAAAATTTTTTAAATTAATAACTAAATTGTAATTCTATTTTTTAAAAAAATTAAACTCTTTAAATTAATGACTAAATTATAATTCTAAAACTTTTTAATTTAATGCATGTAATTCTATTTTTTTTTATTTAAACTCATTAAATTTATGCATAAATTATAATTCTAAAGTTTTTTAAATTAATGTCTAAATTATAATTCTAAAACTCTTTAAATTAAACTTGTTAAATTAATATCTAAATTATAATTATATAACTCTTTAAATTAATGCCTAAATTATAATTCTAAAATTTTTTAAATTAATGTCTAAATTGTAATTCTGAAATTTTTTAATTTAAACTTTTTAAATTAATGCCTAAATTGTAATTATAAAACTCTTTAAATTAATGCCTAAATTATAATTCTAAAACTATTTAAATTAATGGCCAAATTGTGATTCTAAAACTCTTTAAATTAATGTCTAAATTGTAATTCTAAAACTCTTTAAATTAAATTCTAAATTATAATTCTAAAATTTTGAAAATTAAATTTTTTTAAATAATGACGAAATTGTAATTCTAAAACTTTTTAAATTAATACCTAAATTGTAATTCTAAAATTTTTTAATTTAAACTCTTTAAATTAATACATAAATTGTAATTCTAAAACTCTTTAAATTAATGTTTAAATTGTAATTCTAAAAAACTTTAAATTAATGTCTAAAATATAATTCTAAAATTTTTAAAATTAAACTCTTTAAATTAATGACTAAATTGTAATTCTAAAGCTCTTTAAATTAATGCCTAAATTGTAATTTTAAAATTTTTTAATTTGAACTCTTTAAATTAATGCCTAAATTGTAATTCTAAAATTTTTTAAATTAATTGCTAGTCTTTTTTTTTTTTTGTGATGTTAATTATGAAAATATTTTTTTTTATAAAGTTACCTGTTAATCTGTTAATAAATAAAATTATTTTTTATTCTTTGTCAATCAACGGTTAAGAATATTTTTATTATTTATAAAAAAAAAGTATGTATTTTTCATCATGCGAATTACTACTATACTGTAATTAAAAGAACAGTATAGATTAGATAAAGCCTGTGAGTCACGTGCGAATGCACTGCCCTAAAATCAAGATTGTCCCTCCACGTGCGAGGCTCCCGCAATCCCTCATAACGATACAATGATCACTGTCTATTCCATCGGTACAACTCCGGGATGGCGCAGAGCGAATCCGTCGACTTCCAGAGATCCAACAAAAATAAATCTCGAAGTAAAAGAGAAATAGTAAAAATCACATAATGTAAAGCTCGGTGTAAGAGTGTACTGTAAGTCAGAAATGTATATGATATATACTATACTTAACCAAGCTCCTCTTGCTCTACATTTATAGAGCCTAAGAGATAGTCCACTCCAACTCTTCTGTGGACAGAATCCAACGGTTAATTCTCTTGGACAGCCCATCAGAGACTTTCTAAGGCAATACTTTTGGGTAGCTCGAGAAGACCTTTCTCAAAATAGGTTAAGTCGAGCAAAAAAAAAATAAAAAAATAAAAAAATAAAAAGAATCGGATCAAGATTGTGTATGTGTTTAGAAAAAATCTCTGTGTACTCTCACTTTTCCCTAACCAACCCAAGCAATACTAAAAAAATATATAAATAACTTCTCTATGTGATAAATTTTTGATATGCCACTAAATATAGTCTTGGGCTCCCAAGACAAAACTCATTAATATTCAACTAACCAAAAAATTCATAGGTCAAAATTAAATTTAAAATCAAATAAAAACCTTAATAAATTCTAACACCCAACCATAATAAATTCTAACACCCCCGCCCATCCACTCACCAACCACCTTTTTAAACTTATTCACGTCCACATTAATTCATTTTAATTTTTGCGGCTGATCAAATATTAACCGTGTTACCTTTCCATATACAGATATGCTTTCTTGTTCACTTACTGTCTAACTCTTTAAATATTTTTAGTATGCATCTCCCTTGCAGTAAATTCAACATAATCTTCTCTTATTTCCCATTTTGACAGGTTTATAAAAATTGACCTTTTAACTCCAGCTCGGAAGAAGGGACTTCCACTGACCAGATCCATATGTAGAATGACATTACAAGACATCTTACTGAAGGCAATCGGATCTGATACAGTATATAATACGTCAAAAGTTGTCGACTTCAAGGAATATCAAAATAAGGTTGATTAATATTTTCATCTTTTCTTTTGTTTTTGCGTATCCCAAGTTCGTTTAGAAAGCATTAAGATCGACTTATTATTATCTAAATAGGTAACTGTAATCCTTGACGATGGAAGGGAGTACGAAGGTGATGTACTGGTTGAGGCTGATGGAATTTGGTCGAAGGTAAAAGCTTCCTTCCTTCATTTGTAAGTTTATCATATTGATTAATTTTTTTTTTTTTTATCTATAGCTTTTCATAAATTAATCTATATATCATCTAGCTAGGTACGTGCAAAACTATTTGGGTGGCAAGATCCTCAGTATTCAAATTACACATGTTATAGCGGATTGGTAGACTATGCGCCTTCCTACATCAGCGCAGTCGGGCGTGTAGTGATTTTTTACTCTCAAGTATATTAGTTCCTCAAATTGTTATTTGATGACTACTTATGGTTGTATTATTTCCTTATTTGTTCGAAGGTATCGTGTGTTCGTGGGTTTCAATCAGTACTTTTTTGCTTCTGATGTTGGATGTGGAAAGATGCAGTGGTATGGATTTCACAAGGAACCTAGCTCCAGGAAATGCTGATCCTCCTATACAGGCATTGTCTCTTTCTGCTAAATTATTTATCCAGTTAATAATAAAAGGTTTAGCTACACCCATATAGTGGTATCCAGAGTGGTGGTAACACATATAGGTGGTGGGGGCTAAAATTTAGCCACACCTATAATTTTCTAGGTTTATAGAAGACGAGAGAAGGGTGAGAGAGATTCAGGAAAAAGGCTCGGGTTGAAGCTACTTTATTGCAAAAGAAAAGAGGGGTCGGTGTAATTCTTTTCTTGGTTAATAAACCTTATTTCACCCGCATATTTTCTTGTATTGGTTTTCTTTTCTTTGTGGTTGTATTGGTTTTAGTTTTGTTGAGGAGACGGCACATATTTTGTTGTATTGATTTTTTAATTTTCTTCTCTTTGTAGTTGTATTGGTTCTAGTTTTGTTGAGGGGACGGATTTTTTTTTTTTTTTGGTAAAAATTCGATTTGACGTTTTCGCTGCGAAATTCCAATTCTAGACTGTACTAGAGCGGATTGCGGTATCGAAGCGGGTTACTACGGATTCAGAGAATCTGTTACCGGGGCGAGTACCGAATTTTTTTAAATACAAAGATAAAATAAAATGAGAATGTAGTTATAAATCGGATCTTTAATAGATTTAAGTTGTTATTATTCACTAATTAATAACAATCTAAATCTTTTGACACTAACTAATAACAATCTAAATCTTTTAAAAATTTATATATAATCATCTATAACCGCATTCTTATTTTATTTTATTTTTTTACAATAATAAATTAAATTTTTTAAAAATCTGACTAATATCCATAAAAATTATAAAATTATTTAAAATTATAGTTAAAAATGATAAATATTTTACGTCTTTATACGCCTTTATAAAGAAAAATATCGTATCTAGTGCTGACTTGGCAATAAAGTAGGTTATTTTTCAAATAAAATTTTTACATGATCAATTAGCTAATTATAAATTTTTTTAAAATTATTTTTTTAAAAAAAAAAATCCTAGATGGCAGCTATCCAGAGGAGCCCTCATGTTTCCATAAAATTACGATGAGAAGATCATGGCATCTTCTGGGCCTGGCCCATTTCAGGTTAGGCCTAATATTCGGCCTAGGATAACTCAGCCCTTCTAAACGTATTCAAGCCGAACCCGATCCAAAGTAGGTGTTACTTGGGCCCGATCAATCTAGGCCGGCCTTTATCGACCGTTAAAAATCATTATATGGCCGGGCTAGTTGGGCCAAATTCTTTTAGGCCTTATATAATTTACTATATTATTATTAATATATTTTACATCATTCTTGATTTGTTTTTCTTTTTTAAACCTTAATTAATTGACTCACGGTATGAGTAATAAGCTACACGACTCTGTTATTGTTGTTGAGAAAAGTTTAAAGCAAAAAAATATAAAATAATTAAGATTCTGGAGATAAATTGAGAGAAAATTTTAAAGCAAAAAAATATAAAATAATTAAGATTTTAAATTTGAAACATCGCCATTAAGTGTGTTACGATCACCAATACCGCCGATTTCTCTACCGCTGTTACGATCACCAATACCGCATTGCCCTTAGCTATCCCACCTCATTCCTTAATATTAACAATTTATTTTTTATTATAGGGATAATTATTTGTATGTCTCTGAAAAAAAAAATTAACTTTTTTTATTTATCCAGTTAATAATAAAAATAGCTTTTTAAGATTCTAAGTTATTTCAAATATATCAAAAATAGCTTTTTAACATTACAAGTTATTTCAAATATATCATAGAGTTTGAATCTAATAGCGAATTGATAATATACACCTAAAGTTAGATTCTATTAGTGAACGGTTAGAAACATACGTTATTTTCGTAAAATAATTATTTTGTCTTTTCAATTTAGATTAAGTTAGTTTCAAATATACCTTTCTATTCTTATCAAATTTTTTATTTATTTGTTCTTAAGTTAAGAGCAATAGAAGTATTTTAGATTTGAGAATACCAAATCTAGCTATTTACGGAGCATGATTTGTCGTAGGACATATCATCATGCCAATTGTTATTACTTGGATGCTATATGGCCATGGGTAGGTTTACCTTCCTTGAGCATGCTTGTTAGTTATCAATTATTCACAAAGCTATAATTAGCGTTAGTTCACAAGCCAATATTGTCCCCAACCCCCCTCCCCTCTGAAATGCTACTTCTTGTTTAGATTTAGTTATGCTAGCAAAGAGCCTAAGCATGATTCCTCTAGTTAAATAGGCATTGCACATCCATGAAAGATCTTTTTGGTGTGATTATTTGCCCTATCTAACAGGTTCTGGTGATTGGGGCTCAGCAGAAGCACAAGTGTTGATATCAGCAATGAGGAATAGATAAGAAGAACAAAATATATCTACAAATTAACAGATAAGTGACTGTCGACGTAATTTCTGTATCCAAATAACCAATATTGACGCACGTAATGTAATCGTACATGCACTGTGGTTCTGCTGCCCTCGCCTTCTTCCTACCTACCCCTGTATTAATTACAGTTCCCAAAGGTTTTTTTTATATTTTACCTTTTCATGCTGAGCTTATCTAGTTATTTTAGATGGTTACATAACAATTTTATCAATTTTAAAGATTTCCATGAAGATTTTATTGACAATCAACAGATGGTAAGTAATTCAAAACCATCAAACTAACTTGAATCTCAAATTTAACTGGGAGAAATAATTTATTTTGGAAACTGAATAGTTTCAGCTGGGGGTGTTGGTACGTTTTTCTTCTAATTTTCTAAACACAAAAGATTCAATTTCCTGCAGGTCCTTCCGATAACACTCCTTTCGAACAATAATTTGCAGCAAGAACCAAAACATGGGTAATGTAAAATGTGTATGCTACCATTCAAAATGCAGAGGATAATTATGCAAGACTAAAAGGGCTATATTACAGCATGATATACTGCAGCAAAAAACCTAAACTACAATCAAACTAAAAAATAAAAATAGAAGAAGAAAAATAAACCTACGAACCTTAGTGAAGTAACGACCATTATTAAAGACATATCGACAAAAACGTTTCATTCCTCCCCTAGAATCTCTTCCAGCTCATTTCACCCTCCGGCGCCCCTCATCCTTAGTGGAATTCTCCGGGGACCTCGGAGAATTCTCCGGGAACTTCACACTTACCGACGTTGGCAATGCCAGAGGTCCGGCCTGCCACGACCGGAGCCGTCTTCCAGTTGGTGAATTCCGCATGTAGCTTCTCTAGAGAATGCCACAGTGACCAGTGCTCCGCCTGCAGTACCTCCAGGTGCCGCGTCACCGCTTCCGTTGCATGAGATGGTGCCGCATGTAGCTTCTCTAGAGAATGCCACAGTGACGCGTGCTCCGCCTGCAGTACCTCCAGGTGCCGCGTCACCGCTTCCTTTGCATCAGATGGTGCGGTGTAGGCCTCAGAAGCCTTCTTCTTCTTCTCCTTCTCCTTGCCTTTGTCGTCCGTCGTCGGGCGCTCAATCGAGATCTTGTTCAGGACGAGGAGCGGGAGCTTGCTGAGCAACGCCCTTGTCATGGGAGCCCTCCTCCCGTCATCCGTGAGCACCGTTCGGAGCTCCGGAGGCACCCTCAACCCCCAGCGTAATTTTAATGCAGTCTGGTTCCACAGCGGGAGGACGCTTCTCGCCGTAACCTCCATTCCGGAAAACAGTCGGCCGATCCCGCCAACACCGCCGCTCCTATCGTTGGCCGGAAACTCGCCGTTTGCTTTCTTACCGGAATTGGAATTGGTGCCGTTCTCAAATGACTGGAACCCGAAGATCGGCAGCGCCTCGATCCCGTTGTTGCTTACTCCCTCACCGTTCGTAGTCGTCCCGTGGGCAGCGGGAGAGGAGCTGGATCGAACGGACTTGGTGATGGCGAAGTCGCCGAATCGGGGCTTGAAGAGGACGGAGAAGCTGGGGCCGGCGCCACCGCGGCCGAAGGGGCTGAACTCGGCGGTCATGGCCAAAGGGGCGGCGGCGAAGAACGAGCCGAGGGGGTCGACGCCGGTCTTGAGGACGAAGGAGAAGGGTCTCAAGAGATCGGTGGGGCGGTACGATGCGCCGAAGGAGGTGGCCGAGTCGAAGGCGGTGGCGAGGTCGAGGCGCAGCTCCGCGGCGTCGCCGACCGCGAAGCCGGAGACTAAGGGGAGGCCGAGGACGCTGATGGGGACCTTGGCGCGCATCAGAGGGTTCTTCTCCTCTCGGAATTTGATCGACGCCTTCATGGCCCCTTCTCTCTCTCTCTCTCTCTATCTCTATCTCTTTCTGTCCCCTAGGGTTTCGCTCCCCCGGTCTCTGAGTTCGAAAACCCTACGTAGAAGAAGAGGCGGGAGACGGTGACTTTGGCGGAGATGGAGTTGAGGGGCGGAGCTGAACTATATAGATGAGAAGAAGAGGTTTTTTCATAATAACACTAAGACCGCGCCGAACTATATATAGACGAGAAACGTTTTTTTAAAAGTAAATTTTTAAAATTTTATAATTTATCTTTATGATATTGATAGAGTCGAATTTTTATGATAATTAAATTATTTTATTCACTAGCTTATTTAAATTAGGATTTGATTATATTTATAATTGAATTCTAGTTGGATTAAGATTAATATTTAAATTTTAAAGAGATAAATTTGTTAAGATTTAAATCTATTTACGTTTTTTTAAAAATAATTTTTAAAATTTTATAATTTATCTTTATGATATGGATAGAGTCAAATTTTTATGATAATTAAATTATTTTATTCACTATCTTATTTAAATTAGGATTTGATTATATTTGTAGTTGAATTTTTAATATTTAAAATTTAAAGAGATAAATTTGTTAAGATTTAAATCTATTTAGACTAGGATTTGAATAATTTTTTATGTAAGTTATAAATTTAGAGTCAAATTTTTATAATAATTAAATTATTTTATTCACTAGCTTATTTAAATTAGGATTTGATTATATTTGTAGTTGAATACTAGTTGGATTAAGATTAATATTTAAATTTTAAAGAGATAAATTTGTTAAGATTTAAATCTATTTACGTTTTTTTAAAAGTAAATTTTTAAAATTTTATAATTTATCTTTATGATATGGATAGAGTCAAATTTTTATGATAATTAAATTATTTTATTCACTAGCTTATTTAAATTAGGATTTGATTATATTTGTAGTTGAATCCTAGCTAGTTGGATTAAGATTAATATTTAAATTTTAAAGAGATAAATTTGTTAAGATTTAAATCTATTTAGACTATGATTTGAATAGTTTTTTATGTAAGTGATAAATTTAGAGTCAAATTTTTATAATAATTAAATTATTTTATTCACTAGCTTATTTAAATTAGGATTTGATTATATTTGTAGTTGAATCCAAGTTGGATTAAGATTAATATTTAAATTTTAAAGAGATAAATTTGTTAAGATTTAAATCTATTTAGACTATGATTTGAATAGTTTTTTATGTAAGTTATAAATTTAGAGTCAAATTTTTATAATAATTAAATTATTTTATTCACTAGCTTATTTAAATTAGGATTTGATTAAATTTGTAGTTGAATCCTAATTGGATTAAGATTAATATTTAAATTTTAAAGAGATAAGTTTGTTGAGATTTAAATCTATTTAGACTAGGATTTGAATAGCTTTTGATGTAAGTTATAAATATATCATATTATTTTAAGGTGGTGTTAAGGTAGATATACCCACGGTGATGGTAATACCCATGGAGGTTGTGGGGTTTAGGATTTAGCCACACCCATATAATGGTATCCACACCCACGGTGGTGGTAATACCCATGGAGGTGGTGGGGGCTAGGATTTAGCCACACCCATATAGTATTATCCACACCCATGGAGGTGGTGGGGGCTAGAATTTAGCCACACCTATAATTTTCTTGGTGAGAGAGATTCAGGAGAAGGGCTCGGGTTGAAGCTACTTTATTGCAAAAGAAAAGAGTAGTCGATGTAATTTTTTTCTTGGTTAATGAATCTTATTTCACCAGCATATTTTTTTGTATTGGTTTTCTTCTCTTTGTGGTTGTATTGGTTCCAGTTTTGTTGAGGGGGCGATTTTTTTGGTAAAAATTCGATTTGACGTTTTCGCTGCGGAATCCCAACTCTAGGCGATACCAGAGCGGATTGTCGTATCGAAGCGGGTTGCGGATTCAGAGAATCTGGTACCGGGCGAGTACCGGATTTTTCCAACAATTAGTATCGGAGCTAAAGATTGGCGATCCTCAGGAGATATCGACATCAGAGTACTGGATTACCGATCATCACGGGAGGCGATCATAATTAGATCTCACTTGGCGTGTTGGACTCGAAGGTATGTAATTTTTCGGCTTTAGGTGGAGGTAGAGAGCCCAAAAGCGAGATCGGAGATGCAGTCGCTCAAGGTGGAGCGGAGGAGAGCTCGATGTAGCGATTGAAGACTACAAATCAAATCAAGGTGGAGATTTTTATGATTTGATTATATTTGTAGTTGAATCTTAGTTGGATTAAGATTAATATTTAAATTTTAAAAAGATAAGTTTGTTAAGATTTAAATATTAATTAGAATAAAAATTTATTTAGACTAGAATTTGGATAGCTTTTGATGTAAGCTATAAATATACGGTGGTGGTAATACTCATGGAGGTGGTAATACCCATAAGGTGGTGGGGGTTGGGAATAGTGGTATCCAGAGTGGTGGTAACACCCATGTAGGTGGTGGGGGCTATAATTTAGCCACACCTATAGTTTTCTAGGTTTATAGAAGACAAGAGAATGGTGAGAGAGATTCGGGAGAAGGACTCGGGTTGAAGCTACTTTATTGCAAAAGAAAAGAAGAGTCGGTGTAATTCTTTTCTTGGTTAATGAATCTTATTTCACCCGCATATTTTCTTGTATTGGTTTTCTTCTCTTCGTGGTTGTATTGGTTCTAGTTTTGTTGAGGGGACGACGGCATATTTTGTTGTATTGATTTTCTAATTTTCTTCTCTTTGTAATTATATTGGTTCTAGTTTTGTTGAGGGGACGGGTTTTTTTTTTTTTTGGTAAAAATCTGATTTGACGTTTCCGCTGTAGAATTCCAACTCTAGGCGGTACCAGACCTGATTGCCGTATCGAAACGGGTTACTACGGATTCAGAGAATCTGGTACCGGGGCGAGTACCGAATTTGTACCGAATTTTTCCAAATATAAAGATAAAATATGAATCTGGTACCGGGGCAAGTACCGAATTTTTTCAAATATAAAGATAAAATAAAATGAGAATGTAGTTATAAATCAGATTTTAGTAGATTTAAGTTATTATTATTCACTAATTAATACCAATCTAAATCTTTTAACACTAACTAATAACAATCTAAATCTTTTAAAAATTTATATATAACCATTTATAACCATATTCTTATTTTATTTTATTTTTTATAATAATAAATTAAATTTTTTAAAAATCTGACTAATAGCTATAAAAGTTATAAAATTATTTAAAATTATAATTAAAAATGATAAATATTTTACGTCTTTAGACGCCTTTATAAAGGAAAATATCGTATCTAGTGCTGACTTGGCAATAAAGTAGGTTATTTTTCAAATAAAATTTTTACATGATCAATTAGCTAATTATAAATTTTTTAAAAATTATTAAAAAAAAAAAAAAAATCCTAGATGGCTGCTATCCAGAGGAGCCCTCATGTTTCCATGAAACATAAAATTACGATGAGAAGATCATGGCATCTTCTGGGCCTGGCCCATTTCAGGTTAGGCTTAATATTCGGCCTAGGATAACTCAGCCCTTCTAAACGTATTCAAGCCGAACCCGATCCAAAGTAGGTGTTACTTGGGCCCGATCAATCTAGGCCGGCCTTTATCGACCGTTAAAAATCATTACATGGCCGGGCTAGTTGGGCCAAATTTCTTTAGGCCTTATATAATTTACTATATTATTATTAATATATTTTACATCATTCTTGGTTTGTTTTTCTTTTTTTTAAACCTTAATTAATTGACTCACGGTATGAGTAATAAGCTACACGACTCTGTTATGGTTGTTGTTCTCTCTTTCTGGAGATAAATTGAGAGAAAATTTTAAAGCAAAAAAATATAAAATAATTAAGATTCTGGAGATAAATTGAGAGAAAATTTTAAAGCAAAAAAATATAAAATAATTAAGATTTTAAATTTGAAACATCGCATATCGATAATTAAGTGATAATTAAGTGTTTAAAGATATACTCGATTTCTCTACCATTGTTACGATCACCAATACCGCATTGTCCTTAGCTATCCCACCTCATTCCTTAATATTAACAATTTATTTTTTATTATAGGAATAATTATTTGTATGTGTCTGGAAAAAAAAGTTAACTTTTTTTATTTATCCAGTTAATATTAAAAATAGCTTTTTAAGATTCTAAGTTATTTCAAATATATCAAAAGTAGTTTTTTAACATTCTAAATTATTTCAAATATATCATAGAGTTTGAATCTATTAGTGAATTGATAATATATTCCTAAAGTTAGATTCTATTAGTGAACGGTTATAACATGTGTTATTTTTGTAAAATAATTATTTTGTCTTTTCAATTTAGATTAAGTTAATTTCAAATATACTTTTTTATTTTTATCAATTTTTTTATTTATTTGCTCTAAAGTTAAGAGCAATAGAAGTATTTTAGATTTTTATCTTTTTCAAATGTATCGAGATAACTTAATGGGTACTACTAACAAGTAACATCCATTTATTACCATGGGCACTCTGATGTTCACATCCATTTATTACCATGTTGTTCAGGCAAAAGGAAAAGGCTTCTAGAACTATATGAAGGTTGGTGCAGTGAGGTAGTCACTCTAATTTCAAGGACTTCCGAATCTATGATACTGCGGAGAGACTTGTATGACAGAGACATGATCTATACTTGGGGACGAGGGCGCGTTACACTTGTAGGTGATGCAGCCCATGCCATGCATCCTGCTCTTGGCCAGGGTGGTTGCATGGCCATTGAGGTATTATTTCTTTTCTTTTGAGTTTCATTGCGCTATAAAGTATTTTGACTACATGGAAGAAAGAAATTGCAGGATTGTTATCAGCTTGTACTTGAACTTGAGAAAGCTTCTGTCAAATGTGATTGTCATGGTAAACATGCGGATGAAATTGCCTTAGCAATTGTAAGGTATTGTTTTCTTGCTCATAGAAACCGTCCAACTGGAACAATTTACTCAAGGACAAACATTTTTTGCAGGTATGAAAGGAGAAGGATCGTAGAGTTGGTATAGTGCATGCGGTGACACGGATGTCTGCCAGAATGTCCTCGACATACCGACCCTATTTGGATTTCGGGTCAGGATACCTATCAGTAAGTCTTCCAATCGATGCTGTTGGAATTGACTATATCATGCCTTTGATCTTAGAGAGCCTGTTCTTGCAGTTTCTCACAAATCTGAGAATACCAAATCCAGCTATTTACGGAGCACGATTTGTCCTAGGACATATCATCATGCCAATTGTTATTACTTGGATGCTATATGGCCATGGGTAAGTTTACCTTCCTTGAGCATGCTTGTTAGTTATCAATTATTCACATAGCTATAATTAGCGTTAGTTCACAAGCCAATATTGTCCCCAACCCCTCTCCCCTCTGAAATGCTACTTCTTGTTTATATTTAGTTATGTTAGCAAAGAGCCTAAGCATGATTCCTCTAGTTAAATAGGCATTGCACATCCATGAAAGATCTTTTTGGTGTGATTATTTGCCTAGGTTCTGGTGATTGGGGCTCAGCAGTAGCACAAGTGTTGATATCAGCAATGAGGAATAGATAAGAATAACAAAATATATCTGCAAAATAACAGGTAAGTGACTGTCGACGTAATTTTTGTATCCAAATAAGCAATATTGACGCATGTAATGGTAATCGTACACGCACTGGGGTTCTGCTGCCCTCGCCTTCCTCCTACCTACCCCTGTATTAATTACAGTTCCCGAAGGTTTCTTTTATATTTTACATTTTCATGCTAAGCTTATCTAGTTATTTTAGCTGGTTACATAACAATTTTATCAATTTTAAAGATTTTCATGAAAATTTTATTGACAATCAACAGATGGTAAGTAATTCAAAACCATCAAACTAACTTGAATCTCAAATTTAACTAGGAGAAATAATTTATTTTGGAAACTGAATAGTTTCAGCTGGGGTGTTGGTACGTTTTTCTTCCAATTTTCTAAACACAAAAGATCCAATTTCCTGCAGGTCCTTCCGATAACACTCCTTTCGAACAATAATTTGCAGCAAGAACCAAAACATGGGTAATGTAAAATGTATATGCTACCATTCAAAACGCAGAGGATAATTATGCAAGACTAAAAGGGCTATATTACAGAATGATATACTGCAGCAAAAAACCTAAACTACAATCAAACCAAAAAATAAAAATAGAAGAAGAAAAACAAACCTACGAACCTTAATGCAGTAACGACCATTATTAAAGACATATCGACAAAAACGTTTCATTCCTCCCCTAGAATCGCTTCCGTTGCATCAGATGGTGCGGTGTAGGCCTCAGAAGCCTTCTTCTTCTCCTTCTCCTTGCCTTTGTCGTCCGTCGTCGGGCGCTCAATCGAGATCTTGTTCAGGACGAGGAGCGGGAGCTTGCTGAGCGACGCCCATGTCATGGGAGCCCTCCTCCCGTCATCCGTGAGCACCGTTCGGAGCTCCGGAGGCACCCTCAACCCCCAGCGTAATTTTAATGCAGTCTGGTTCCACAGCGGGAGGACGCTTCTCGCCGTAACCTCCATTCCGGAAAACAGTCGGCCGATCCCGCCAACACCGCCGCTCCTATCGTTGGCCGGAAACTCGCCGTTTGCTTTCTTACCGGAATTGGAATTGGTGCCGTTCTCAAATGACTGGAACCCGAAGATCGGCAGCGCCTCGATCCCGTTGTTGCTTACTCCCTCACCGTTCGTAGTCGTCCCGTGGGCAGCGGGAGAGGAGCTGGATCGAACGGACTTGGTGATGGCGAAGTCGCCGAATCGGGGCTTGAAGAGGACGGAGAAGCTGGGGCCGGCGCCACCGCGGCCGAAGGGGCTGAACTCGGCGGTCATGGCCAAAGGGGCGGCGGCGAAGAACGAGCCGAGGGGGTCGACGCCGGTCTTGAGGACGAAGGAGAAGGGTCTCAAGAGATCGGTGGGGCGGTACGATGCGCCGAAGGAGGTGGCCGAGTCGAAGGCGGTGGCGAGGTCGAGGCGCAGCTCCGCGGCGTCGCCGACCGCGAAGCCGGAGACTAAGGGGAGGCCGAGGACGCTGATGGGGACCTTGGCGCGCATCAGAGGGTTCTTCTCCTCTCGGAATTTGATCGACGCCTTCATGGCCCCTTCTCTCTCTCTCTCTCTCTCTCTTTCTGTCCCCTAGGGTTTCGCTCCCCCGGTCTCTGAGTTCGAAAACCCTACGTAGAAGAAGAGGCGGGAGACGGTGACTTTGGCGGAGATGGAGTTGAGGGGCGGAGCTGAACTATATAGATGAGAAGAAGAGGTTTTTTCATAATAACACTAAGACCGCGCCGAACTATATATAGACGAGAAACGTTTTTTTAAAAGTAAATTTTTAAAATTTTATAATTTATCTTTATGATATGGATAGAGTCGAATTTTTATGATAATTAAATTATTTTATTCACTAGCTTATTTAAATTAGGATTTGATTATATTTGTAGTTGAATTCTAGTTGGATTATTTAAAATTTAAAGAGATAAATTTGTTAAGATTTAAATCTATTTAGACTAGAATTTGAATAAATTTTTATTTATCTTATAAATTTAGAGTCAAATTTTTATAATAATTAAATTATTTTATTCACTATCTTATTTAAATTAGGATTTGATTATATTTGTAGTTGAATCCTTTGAATAAGATTAATATTTAAATTTTAAAGAGATAAATTTGTTAAGATTTAAATCTATTTAGACTAGGATTTGAATAATTTTTATGTAAGTTATAAATTTAGAGTCAAATTTTTATAATAATTAAATTATTTTATTCACTAGCTTATTTAAATTAGGATTTGATTATATTTGTAGTTGAATACTAGTTGGATTAAGATTAATATTTAAATTTTAAAGAGATAAATTTGTTAAGATTTAAATCTATTTAGAAAAGTAATTTGAATAGTTTTTTTATGTAAGTTATAATTTAGAGTCAAATTTTTATGATAATTAAATTATTTTATTCACTAGCTTATTTAAATTAGGATTTGATTATATTTGTAGTTGAATCCTAGCTTTGGATTAAGATTAATATTTAAATTTTAAAGAGATAAATTTGTTAAGATTTAAATCTATTTAGACTATGATTTGAATAGTTTTTTATGTAAGTGATAAATTTAGAGTCAAATTTTTATAATAATTAAATTATTTTATTCACTAGCTTATTTAAATTAGGATTTGATTATATTTGTAGTTGAATCCTAATTGGATTAAGATTAATATTTAAATTTTAAAGAGATAAATTTGTTAAGATTTAAATCTATTTAGACTAGGATTTGAATAGTTTTTTATGTAAGTTATAAATTTAGAGTCAAATTTTTATAATAATTAAATTATTTTATTCACTAGCTTATTTAAATTAGGATTTGATTATATTTGTAGTTGAATCCTAATTGGATTAAGATTAATATTTAAATTTTAAAGAGATAAGTTTGTTAAGATTTAAATCTATTTAGATTAAAATTTGAATAGCTTTTGATGTAAGTTATAAATATATCATATTATTTTAAGGTGGTGTTAAGGTAGATATACCCACGGTGATGGTAATACCCATGGAGGTGGTGGGGTCTAGGATTTAGCCACACCTATATAGTGGTATCCACACCCACGGTGGTGGTAATACTCATGGAGGTGGTGGGGACTAGGATTTAGCCACACCCATATAGTGGTATCCACACCTATGGAGGTGGTGGGGGCTAGAATTTAGCCACACCTATAGTTTTCTAGGTGAGAGAGATTCATGAGAAGGGCTCGGGTTGAAGCTACTTTATTGCGGAAGAAAAGAGTTGTCGATGTAATTTTTTTCTTGGTTAATGAATCTTATTTCACCAGCATATTTTCTTGTATTGATTTTCTTCTCTTTGTGGTTGTATTGGTTCCAGTTTTGTTGAGGGGACGGATTTTTTTGGTAAAAACTCGATTTGACGTTTTCGTTGCGGAATCCCAACTCTAGGCGGTACCAGAGCGGATTGTCGTATCGAAGCGGGTTGCGGATTCAGAGAATCTGGTACCGGGGCGAGTACCGGATTTTTTCCAACAATTAGTTTCGGAGCTAAAGGTTGGCGATCCTCACGAGATATCGACATCAGAGTACTGGATTACCGATCATCACGGGAGGCGATCAAAATTAGATCTCACTTGGCGTGTTGGACTCGAAGGTATGTAATTTTTCGGCTTTAGGTGGAGCTAGAGAGTCCAAAAGCGAGATCGGAGATGCAGTCGGTCAAGGTGGAGCGGAGGAGAGCTCGATGTAGCGATTGAAGACTACAAATCAAATCAAGGTGGAGATTTTTATGATTTGATTATATTTGTAGTTGAATCCTAGTTGGATTAAGATTAATATTTAAATCTTAAAGAGATAAGTTTGTTAAGATTTAAATATTAATTAGAATAAAATTTATTTAGACTAGGATTTGGATAGCTTTTGATGTAAGTTATAAATATACGGTGGTGGTAATACTTATGGAGGTGGTAATACCCATAAGGTGGTGGGGGTTAGGATTTAGTCACACCCATATAGTGGTATCCAGAGTGGTGGTAACACCCATTTAGGTGGTGGGGGCTAGAATTTAGCCACACCTATAGTTTTCTAGGTTTATAGAAGACGAGAGAAGGGTGAGAGAGATTCAGAAGAATGGTTCAGGTTGAAGCTACTTTATTGCAAAAGAAAAGAGGGGTCGGTGTAATTATTTTCTTGGTTAATGAATCTTATTTCATCCGCATATTTTCTTGTATTGATTTTCTTCTCTTTGTGGTTGTATTGGTTCTAGTTTTGTTGAGGGGACGGCGCATATTTTGTTGTATTGATTTTCTAATTTTCTTCTCTTTATAGTTGTATTGGTTCTAGTTTTGTTGAGGGGACAGGTTTGTTTTTTTTTTTTGGTAAAAATTCGATTTGACGTTTCCGCTGCTGAATTCCAACTCTAGGCTGTACCAGAGCGGATTGCGGTATCGAAACGGGTTACTACGGATTCAGAGAATCTGGTATCGGGGCGAGTATCGAATTTTTCCAAATATAAAGATAAAATAAAATGAGAATGTAGTTATAAATCAGATATTTAATAGATTTAAGTTGTTATTATTCTGTAATGTACCGGATTTTGGTATATAAATAAATGTAAATAAAAATGGTATGAAATACTATTTGGAAGCGAATTAGGCCCGAATCGGGATAAAAAGGGGAGATCTAAAATTTTATTTGAGAGAGTGGGCCCAGATTTTTGGCAGAAAATTCACAGTGTCAAAAATTCTGAGAAAATTACGGGAGCTCCGTAAATATGTTTTATGGCCACAGAAAAGATTTCGCGTTGATCGGATGCCCGGATAGTGAGAACGGGGTCCGCCGGCGATTTTGGATACAGCGAGACTTTTGGTGACCCAGAAATGGTCCAAACTGAAAATTTAAAATATCCCGTGATAAATTAAGTTGAGATGAGCCTGCCTGTCAAATTTGAGCGCAAACGGACACTCAGAAGGGCTCCGTAGGCAAGTATCAGATCAAAATTGGACTAAATAGTGAATTACCACTATCGTGGGGGGGGCCTTTTTTGCATAAAAGGCTAACTTTACGTTTTCTTCTCTTCTCCATCCGCACGAAAGCACACAGAGGAGTTCTCCAAGGAGAGCTTTCTCTCTCCTTCTCCCCTCACTTTCTCTCTCTAAGATTTCTCATTCTAACGCGCACGAAATCGCGGGGCGATTTGCGAGGAGCCTACAACGAGCGAGGGCGAGCTTTTGAACCAAGAAAAGCTCGAAATCTTGGCTCTTTAATGTGAGTTTTGCGAAAAATAAATTTAGTTTTTTCGTAATTCCTTTAGATCTATAATCTATTTGATCTTAGAAGGATTCTTGTCGAAGAAATCGGCGAAAATCGCGGAGAAATCGCGATGAAATTAAAGAAGTTTGAACCTATGGCTTAAAACTTAGAATCTTAGTTTTTGGGGTTTTGATCTAAATTGATCATGCAAATCCCTAATTAGAGGTTGGAGAAACACACTCAAAAGAGGTGAGTAAAACTTAGAGTTTCATTTTAAGTGATTACTTGTGGGATTCAAAGAGAATAAAAAGTATTTTAAATAAAATGATCTCTACTTATAGAATTTCTTGTGGACCTACAAAAGAGCATTTTGGGAGTATTCCAAGTGGACTCCAATTCCTTTCTACCTTCTCTTTTGAACAAAAGTTCTAAAAAAAAAGGTAAGAGCAAAACTAAGATTTCTGTTTTAAGAGTTTGCATGCAATTTAAAAGATCATAGAGATGATTTTCTTTATGTTTCATATCATGTGTAGGGTTCTCTTGAGGATCAAAGAGACCAAGAGAGCAATTTTTTGCTCTCTTTTAAGAACAAAGAGAACACTCAAGTTCCTCACAAGAATCACGAGGTGGGGATTCTGCCGAAATTGGGTGACCTCTCCTCTTGCTCCTTTGCTTTTCGATTTAGAAGCATGATAGTAGAATATTAGAGGTGTTAGGAAATTATGATAAATATGTATATGTAGAAGTAAATATTGTTATATGAATGAGATGAAAATTATTGCATGCATGAAAGTGGTTAGCTATTCTTGATTGTGATCATGTAGGGTATAACCCTAGGAATCATGCATGACATAAGGGAAAAGAGCATGTTGGTAATAAAACTAGGAGAAAACCTAGTTTAGGGGTTTAATGAGTGACATCAACTTAGGAGTTGATCCTAGGATTTAACGAGTGGCATTGTGTTAGGTGATAACCTAAGGACATTGGATAGAGTGATCAACATCGAGTCAAGGAAATCTAGGATGAGCATGACCTGGAACTTAGGTAAAGAAAACCTAAGGTTGAATATATTGTCACGCCCCGGGTGTAAACCAGAACCCGGGCCCGTCTACAGATCCGCCGTGCATGCGGTATTTCCCACATACACGAAGCGTCGGTAACCTGCTCAGATAAAAAGAATAATAAAAAGAGCATAATAATCAGAGCTAAACTAAAACTACTGTATCTCAGACAGAAGCTGGAAGTAAAAGGTACAACTGTAAAAATAAATACAGATGTCTCTCCCAGCTCACAACAAAATACAACCAGCTGGCAGAAGCCAGACCCAAAAGAAAGTAATAAAAACTGTCTGAGAAGACCGGGTACCAAAACTCCAGCTACATCCCTCGGTGGCTCGCTAACTAGTCCGCGATCCTCTTACCTCGATCAGTTGCTGACGGCCCAGCAACTCCCACAGAGGACTCTGCAAAACAAGGGGGAAAAGAGACAAGAAAAGACAATGGGGGTAAGTACTACTATAAACAGTAGCCTCCCCTAGTGGGTAAAGCCTCAGCTCAGATATGCCCACCAGGTAATCAGAGGCAAAAGGGAAGGGGAAAAAGGGGGGTGAACTATGAGTGACCACTGATAAAGTGCTATCCCTAATATGCCTCTACATGCTAAACCAACCAGGATGGGAAAAGTATGCATCAGTATCAGAAGCCTGTCAAAATGACCCAATCTGACCGCCAGTGGACACTGGCACTGCCTGCTCTGCCGCAACGGGTATGCCAGCCTACGCATAACACCGAAGCAAGGAGTCCCCAGGACTCAAAGTCTGTCTGCCGCGCACTCCGGAGTCGCACTCGTGGGGAGCGACCCACACGAGGAAAGTAAGTAACCACAAGTAACCAGATATAGCAGGACTGGATCGAGACTCAATGAAGTGGGAAAAACCCTCCACTAAAGAAAGCCCGATCCCCAAAACACCCAATCTGATGCAATAGTATAACCCGGTCAACCACCCAAGATCCGTGGTCGCCGCAACACCCTGTCAAAAGCCCACACTGTCCCAAATCCCCAATACCTGACTACACTGTCCAACACCCGCTCGAACCCGAGCAACTATGCCTCAAGTCTATCAATAATAGGAGAAGGAAAGAATAAATGCATGGTTTCTCCTAAGTCAAGTCCCAAAAGATAGTGTAGCAGTAAAAGATGACAATATTATGTGACTCGTTTAATCATGCATTGTTCCAATATTTTGTCCAATTTCCAAGAATAAACAGTTTAGAGTGACATAAGCTAGGGTGACCGTCTCATATGAACAATCATCAGTTTTGCAGTCCTCAATTACTATTTTGTCTCCAAGCATACAGTCCAGAATAATTAAGCGATTAAATCAAGTGATCATTCTAACAATAATTTATTTCCTAGAGCATGCAAGTCTACCAATCAACACATTTAGCATCGTCAAATCAAGGGTACTCTGATATTCCTAGTGGGCATACCAAAGAGAGGAGTACAACAACCACCCACCTGAAGCGCTAACTGTCCGGGTCCGTACAGCTGAAAATACCAAAATCTCCAATCCTTGCTCCAACAAGTTCAGCACACCCGAAACACTCCTGGTACAACACAAAGTCCACTAAATACACTTAGGCTCCCAAATATTGCTTTATAACCCATACAACATCAGTCCCGAAACTGATAAATTATCACCTGCAGAAAGTGCCCAGAAAATTCCAAGAAAAATATCACGGCGATCCTCGCGTCGATAGCTTCGCAACGGTACCTTGCACGCCCAAATCTGAGTTCGGTAAGTCAAGATAAAAATTCGGCAAGAGGGTACACTCACACAAAAATCTGTGTTAAAAACTGTGCACTGTTCACTGAGAAAACAGTGATTTTCACCTCGAAATAATCCTCTGGAAAATCCAAGAAAAATACGAGCGCGTTCCTTGCGATCCGTAGATGAAAAAGTTGTATAAGCTCGTTTCCGTCTGACGCTCGTGCGCGAAGATATGGCCAAAATACCTCAGGGCTGTCAAGGAATTCCATACAGAAAAAGGGGTCACTGTTTGCCTCGGGATCCGTGCCAAAACCTCGAAACGGGAAAGCGCGACCAAAATAAAAGATGAAGCCCTACCTGTTAGGAGTCTGTCGGCGCAAGAATCACTGAAAAGGACCTCGGGGTAGCCCAGGGGAGCTAAAACATCACTGCTGCGCCGAAGAAGAACACAGGAAATGCAACGTCGCGCCGCGCCGTAAAATGGGAAACCTCGGGATTCGAGCCTTCTAAAATCCTAGAACTCGGCAGGAAGATCAAGCATCAAGAGGTGAACAAATCTCCTTAAGGTGGCTCGGGCAGAGGAGGCGCGGTTTGGGAGAAAAAAGCCAAAAAAGAGGGCTCGGGTTGGCTATTTATAGGGCTGGAGGGAACAAATGGGAAAATTCCCATTGTGTCCCGGATTTTCGGGCGCCCGGAAATTTCCGGGCGCGCACAGTGCGGCCCGGCCCACAACTTTCGTGCGCGCACAGTGCGGCCCGGCCCGCTACACGCCGTCGGACAGGATCCGGGATCCGTCCAACCCGCCCCGGCGCCCGCCACGCGTCCCCCGAACACGGTACAGCCGTGCAAGCCTTCGCGGGGGCGCCACGTGGCCCTGCCCGCGGCAGCGCGGTAGGTGGCGCCAGCGAATCAGCGGGCGCCACGTGGCACTGCCACGCCGCCCGCCGCCTGCCGCCTGCCGCCCTGCCGCCGGCCGCCTGCCCGCGGTACGGCACCTGCCCGCAGTACGGCGCCTGCCCCCGCCTTCTGCCTCGCGCGGCACGTGGACCGCGCGCTCGTGAGCCCGCCAATGCCGAGCTGCCAAGTGGCGCGTCCGCGGTCCACGCCTCCCCGCGCTCTCCCGCAAGCCGGGCGCACCCGAGCCGCCCAATCCGGGGCTGCCACATGGCGCGCCCCGGTCCACGCGCTCCGCGGTGCACCCCGGCCCTCTCCCCCGTGCTCCGTGGACCCGGCCGCGTGCGCCGGCCAATCAGAGCTTGCCACGTGGCATGCCCGCCGGTCCACGGCTCCCCCATGCACCAGAAATGCTGTAAAACTTTCGGGAGTCCGTTTTTGGGCATCCGGACTCAGAATTTAGCAAACAAAAAGCCATTTTCAAGCGTTTTTCCGCGCTGAATCCAAATCCACCCTCCGTTTGGCCAAAATCCTTTTCTAAAATTCGGCAAAAGCAGCCGAAGGCCAACACAGCTAACCAAAGCTCACAGGGTCCATCTGTGGCATCCCTTTGATGTACTATGGGCCAGATACACCGTCAACAGGTGTTTGCACAGTGGATTCACGGGAAAAAGCTGCATGGGGTTCAGGGGTCCTACATCCTCCCCCACTAAAAAAAAGTTTCGTCCCCGAAACAAGAAAACAAAACAGACGTACCTCAAACAGAAGCCTCGAACAAGAAGGGGTAGGCATCTCTCATCTCTGTCTCCAGCTCCCATGTAGCCTCTCGCTCCTCATGATTGCTCCACAAGATCTTCACATATGGAATGGCCCGATTGCGCAATTCCCTCACCTCACGAGCAAGAATCCGCAACGGGCGCTCCTCGTAGACCAAGTCCTCGCCGATCTCCAACGAAGTGAAGTCAATCACGTGCGACGGGTCAAAAACATATCTCCTCAGAGCTGAGACGTGGAAGACATCATGAACTCCGGCCAGGCGTGGGGGTAAGCAACTCTGTAAGCCACAGGACCAACTCTGCCAAGTACCTCAAAGGGTCCAATAAAGCGGGGACTGAGCTTCCCCCGCACTCCAAATCTCCGGACCCCTTTCGAGGGCGAGACCTTCAAGAAGACATGATCACCAACCTGAAACTCTAGGTCTCGCCGTCGAGTGTCGGCGTAGCTCTTCTGACGACTCTGGGCTGTCTCAAGATGTCGGCGAATAATTCTGACTTTTTCCTCTGCCTCCAAAAGCAAATCCGGTCCCAAAGTCCTCCTCTCACCCACGTCACTCCAATATAAGGGGACCGACACTTGCGTCCATACAACGCCTCAAACGGAGCCATCTGGATGCTCGCCTGATAGCTGTTGTTGTACGCGAACTCAACCAAAGATAAGTGTCGGTACCACCCTCCTCCAAAATCCATAACGCACGCTCTCAACATATCCTCAAGGGTCTGTATGGTGCGCTCTGACTGTCCATCGGTCTGTGGGTGGAAAGCGGTGCTAAACCTGAGCTGAGTCCCCAATGCAGACTGTAAACTCCCCCAAAAGCGTGACACAAATCTCGGGTCCCTGTCTGAAACAATCGAAGCAGGTACACCGTGAAGCCTCACTATCTCATCCAAATATAACTGTGCCAACGCTCCAGTGGCCAAGTCATCTGAACCGGTAGAAAGTGTGCCGACTTGGTGAGTCTATCCACGATAACCCAAATCGCATCTGCCCCGCTCTGCGCCCTCGGCAATCCAGTGACGAAATCCATAGTGACGTGGTCCCATTTCCACTCGGGAATTGGAAGACTCTGCAACTTACCAGCAGGAACGCGATGCTCTGCCTTCACTTGCTGGCAAGTTAAACAGTGAGCTACGAATCTCCCAATGTCCCGCTTCATTCCGGGCCACCAAAACTGTGCCTTGAGGTCCTTATACATCTTAGTACCTCCAGGGTGGACGGTATAAGGTGTATAATGGGCCTCCCTCAAAATCTGATCTCTAATCTCCTGATCCATAGGCACACACACTCGGTCCCTGTACCGCAGTACTCCCGAGCTATCCACAGAAAAATCCCCTGTCTGATCCGCCTGAAGCTGCGTCCTGATCCTCGTCAAGTGGGGGTCCTCACTCTGAGTGTCCCTGATCCTCTCCAACAGAGTGGGCTGCAAGACCATAGACATGAGTCTAGCAGAGACCCCAGGGGATACTACCTCCAGCTGTAATCGCCTCATCTGCTCGACCAACGGCGCCTGCTGCGAGATCAATAAGCTCAGACTCGTCCTCCTACTCAAAGCATCTGCCACAACATTGGCCTTGCCGGGATGATAAAGGATACTCAGATCATAATCCTTTAACAGCTCCAACCACCGGCGTTGCCTCAAATTCAGCTCCTTTTGGGTGAACAGATACTTCAAGCTCTTGTGATCAGTATAAATCTCGCAATGCTCTCCATACAAATAATGCCGCCACAGCTTCAGAGCAAACACCACCGCTGCCAACTCCAGATCATGAGTAGGGTAATTTTTCTCATAGTCCTTCAATTGCCGTGAAGCATAGGCAATCACCCTACCATGCTGCATCAACACACACCCCAGACCACTATGTGAGGCATCACTGTAAATCACAAATCCTTCCCCCATAACTGGGAGGGCAAGGATGGGAGCGGTCATCAATCTCTGCTTCAGCTCCTCAAAACAGCTCTGGCAAGTCTCGCTCCAAACAAACTTAACCCCTTTCCTGGTCAGACGTGTGAGGGGAGAGGAAAGCTTCGCAAAGCCTTCCACAAAACGCCGATAGTAGCCCGCCAAACCAAGAAAGCTCCGCACCTCGGTGATAGTCGTCGGCCTCGGCCAATCTCGAATAGCATCCACCTTGGCCGGATCCACCGCCATTCCAGCAGCTGAAACAACATGACCCAGAAAGGCGACCTCCCGGAGCCAAAACTCGCACTTTTTGAACTTAGCATACAGCTTCTTCTCCCGCAGAAGCTGTAGCACAGTCCCAAGTGCTCCTCGTGCTCCCGATCACTCCGGGAGTAAATCAAGATATCATCTATAAACACCACCACAAACCGGTCCAGAAACGGCTGAAATATCCTGTTCATCAAATCCATGAATGCGGCAGGGGCATTTGTCAACCCAAAAGGCATCACCGTAAACTCATAATGCCCGTACCGCGACCTGAAAGCCGTTTTGGAGATGTCCTCGGCCCTCGCTGTGACGCCCCACTTCCCAGGGGGTCACCCATCCTAGAACTACTCTAGCTCTAGCACGCTTAACTCTCATGTTCCTCTTGGATCTTGCTACCATCCAAAATGCTATAGCCGGGTTAGAGATTTAGTCCTATTATATCATTTATATATAGGACTAATCCAAATTCCGGGGGTGTCACATTCTTCCCCCCTTTAAGCCCTGACGTCCACGTCAGGCTCAAGCACACTCACAAGCACCAGGCGATGTGAGACTCGTCTCGCTAGCCTTAGCCAACCTTGTGAGGAGCTGCACTCCACTCACAACGGTCATTAGCCGGGGAGCCTCGCTCTACCCGCTATATAACCCTGGCTCAGCCGAGACTCATCTCACATTTCCGGCTGGTGAATGGCTCAGATACCAACTGTGACGCCCCACTTCCCAGGGGGTCACCCATCCTAGAACTACTCTAGCTCTAGCACGCTTAACTCTCATGTTCCTCTTGGATCTTGCTACCATCCAAAATGCTATAGCCGGGTTAGAGATTTAGTCCTATTATATCATTTATATATAGGACTAATCCAAATTCCGGGGGTGTCACACTCGCCCTCAGCTGGTGGTAACCGGACTGCAGATCAATCTTCGAGAACACCGATGCTCCCTGCAGCTGATCAAACAAATCATCAATCCGGGGGAGGGGATACTTGTTCCGGATGGTCACCTTATTCAATTCCCTATAGTCCACACACAATCGAAGTGACCCATCCTTCTTCTTCACAAACAATACAGGCGCTCCCCACGGAGATACACTGGGTCTGATAAAGCCCCTGTCTAAAAGATCCTGAAGCTGGGCTTTCAACTCCTTCAACTCAGCTGGCGCCATCCTATAGGGTGCCTTTGAGACTGGTGCAGTCCCAGGGACTACATCAATCACAAACTCAATCTCCCTCTCCGGCGGCATCGCCGTCAACTCCGAGGGAAACACATCTGGGAACTCTCGGACAATAGGGATATCCTCGAGTCCCAGTGCCGCCGTAGGCACCTCTACCACAGTGGCCAAAAAGGCAGTGCAGCCTCTGCTCATCATTCTCCTAGCTCTCGCCGAGGAAATGGTCGCTGCGAACAGCGTGCTCTGGCAGCCTCTGAAGATGAACTCCTCCTGACCGGGCTCGCGAAGAGTCACCGTCCTCTCTCGGCAGTCGATGGTGGCGGAATACCGTGACAGCCAATCCATCCCTAGCACCAAGTCAAAATCCTGGAGCTGCTGCAACACAAGCAAGTCTGCAGGCAAAATCCAAGGCCCCAACTGTACTGGGCAGGCCAAACAACGCGCCTCGACATGCAAAACGTGCTCAGGAACCCGCACCTCTAAAGCAAGTGGCAAGGACTCTACCTCTAGACCATGAAGTGATGCAAATGCTCGACTAATGAAAGAATGAGATGCTCCAGTGTCGAATAAAGTGCGAGTCCGAATACCAAAGAGTAGAGTAATACCTGCCACCACCTGGTCTGCCGTAGGGAAATCTGCTAACTGGGCGGCATACACCCGCCCGCTCGGTGCCGGAGATCGGGAATCTGCAGGATAAGAGGCGGACGGCCTGCTCGCTGGAGCATAAGACAGCTGAGCTGGTGGCCGCTGCTGCTGAGGAAGGTGCCGAGGAAGTAGTAAGGGGGCAGGTAGATCGCACATGTCCCGGCTGTCCACACCGGTAAGCATCGACCCCATCTCAAGTCACAAGTGTCCGCCGGATGCTGACCCCTGCAAAAGATACATCGGTCAGAAGATCGGGGCTGTCTCGGCTGCTGCTGCTGTCTCGAGGACTGTTGCTGAGATCTCTGCTGCCTCTGCTGCGATCTCTGCTGCTGGTGCTGCTGCGGTCTCTGGGGTCCACCAGGCCCTCTCCTATCAGATCGCCCACGACCGTAAGACTGGGACTGCGGCGGCCGTGGTGGTCTCCATGAGCTGGCTTGTCCCCCGTCCTCCGGGGCTGGTCGCTTCCTGTCGGAACTCTGCGCGACCGCGGCCCTCCGCCTGGCCACCTCCTGATCACCTTTCTCCACCCACTGTGCATGCTCTGCGGCTGCCTCCAGGGTCTGAAATCTCTGAGCATGCACAAGTGTGTAAATCTCTGGACGAAGGCCTGCCTCAAACAACTCTACCTGGTGCGGACTGTCACGGGCGACGAAGGGCACACAGTTCAGCAACTCCATGAACTCCTGGAAATAGGCATGGGCCGATCGTTCGCCCTGCTGCAGGTTCTTCAAGTCGTCCTCCAACTTCTTCTTCACACTGGTAGAAAAATAGGTGTCCAACACCATCCGTCGGAACTCCTCCCAAGGCAGCTGCCGAGTAATCCGGAACTCCAGTGGCTCAACCCGCTGCCACCAAAAATCAGCATCTCCGTCCAAACAGTGCACCGCCATGTGCACTCGATACCTCGGGTCGATGAAGAAGTCCCGAAAAAGCTTCTCCATCGCAGAAAGCCATCTCCCAACAGCCCGGGGCTGAGCATCCCGCCCCGAGAATCTAGGTGGTCCCCGCTGAACAAACTGGGAGAGTTTGTCAGCAAAAACCTGCTCCTCCTCCGCAGTCAAAGGCTGAATGGCTCTAGGAGCCCCGCTACTCGAAGATGGCGCAGATGGCACAAAAGGCACAACAGGAGGCACAGGGGCCTCAGGAACAACCGGGGGTGGTGCCTCTCTCTGGGTAAGTAGCTGGTCAATCCTCTGCTCCTGGCGGCGCTGCCCCTCCGCCAACTGGGCCACCAAGGCCCTCAACTCAGTAAGCTCAGAGGGTCTAGCCTGCTCCGGCTCATCAGGGGGTGAAGGAGTACCCCGAGTAGGCATCCGGCGTCGCGGAGGCATCCTGTCACAAGAAACCAAACATCAGCAACAAAGCCCCACATGACCCAATCTGGCGAAAGTCAAAAGACATTCTCCTATTTCCGTAGCCTTATGTTGTCTGCAGCCAACATAATGGTCCAACAGAAATAGGCTATGTCGATCCCTCTTCGCTCACTGGAAGAGTTAACTATAAAATCACCGACTTTCGCAAAATGTCACGCCACTCACGCCCTATTATCCTAGGGTCTGTCCAAAGCCTAGGGTTTCCTAAGTCCCAACTGACCTATCCCTAAGCTCTGATACCAACTTAATCTGTCACGCCCCGGGTGTAAACCAGAACCCGGGCCCGTCTACAGATCCGCCGTGCATGCGGTATTTCCCACATACACGAAGCGTCGGTAACCTGCTCAGATATAAGAAGTAATAATAAAGAGCATAATAATCAGAGCTAAACTAAAACTACTGTATCTCAGACAGAAGCTGGAAGTAAATAAAGTACAACTGTAAAATAAATACAGATATCTCTCCCAGCTCACAACAAAATACAACCAGCTGGCAGAAGCCAGACCCAAAAAGGAAGTAATAAAAACTGTCTGAGAAGACCGGGTGACCAAAACTCCAGCTACATCCCTCGGTGGCTCGCTAACTAGTCCGCGATCCTCTTACCTCGCTCAGCTGCTGACGGCCCAGCAACTCCCACAGAGGACTCTGCAAAACAAGGGGGAAAAGAGACAAGAAGAGACAATGGGGGTAAGTACTACTATAAATAGTAGCCTCCCCTAGTGGGTAAAGCCTCAGCTCAAATATGCCCACCAGGTAATCAGAGGCAAAAGGGGAAGGGGAAAAAAGGGGGGTGAACTATGAGTGACCACTGATAAAGTGCTACCCCTAATATGGCTCTACATGCTAAACCAACCAGGATGGAAAAAGTATGCATCAGTATCAGAAGCCTGTCAAAATGACCCAATCTGACCGCCAGTGGACACTGGCACTGCCTGCTCTGCCGCAACGGGTATGCCAGCCTACGCATAACACCGAAGCAAGGAGTCCCCAGGACTCAAAGTCTGTTTGCCGCGCACTCTGGAGTCGCACTCGTGGGGAGCGACCCACACGAGGAAAGTAAGTAACCACAAGTAACCAGATATAGCAGGACTGGATCGAGACTCAATGAAGTGGGAAAAACCCTCCACTAAAGAAAGCCCGATCCCCAAAACACCCAATCTGATGCAATAATATAACCCGGTCAACCACCCAAGATCCGTGGTCGCCGCAACACCCTGTCAAAAGCCCACACTGTCCCAAATCCCCAATACCTGACTACACTGTCCAACACCGCTCGAACCCGAGCAACTATGCCTCAAGTCTATCAATAATAGGAGAAGAAAGAATAAATGCATGGTTTCTCCTAAGTCAAGTCCCAAAAGATAGTGTAGCAGTAAAAGATGACAATATTGTGTGACTCGTTTAATCATGCATTGTTCCAATATTTTGTCCAATTTCCAAGAATAAACAGTTTAGAGTGACATAAGCTAGGGTGACCGTCTCATATGAACAATCATCAGTTTTGCAGTCCTCAATTACTATTTTGTCTCCAAGCATACAGTCCAGAATAATTAAGCGATTAAATCAAGTGATCATTCTAACAATAATTTATTTCCTAGAGCATGCAAGTCTACCAATCAACACATTTAGCATCGTCAAATCACGGGTACTCTGATATTCCTAGTGGGCATACCAAAGAGAGGAGTACAACAACCACCCACCTGAAGCGCTAACTGTCCGGGTCCGTACAGCTGAAAATACCAAAAACTCCAATCCCGCGCTCCAACGAGTACAGTATACCCGAAACACTCCTGGCACAACACAAAGTCCACTAAATACACTTAGGTTCCCAAATATTGCTTTTATTGACCCATACAACATCAGTCCCGAAACTGATAAATTATCACCTGCTGAAAGTGCCCAGAAAATTCCAAGAAAAATATCACGGCGATCCTCGCGTCGCTAGCTTCGCAACGGTACCTTGCACGCCCAAAACTGTGATCGGTAAGTCAAGATAAAAATTCGGCAAGAGGGGTACACCACACAAAAATCTGTGTTAAAAACTGTGCACTGTTCACTGAGAAAACAGTGATTTTCACCTCGAAATAATCCTCTGGAAATTCCAAGAAAAATACGAGCGCGTTCTTTGCTATCCGTAGATGAAAAAGTTGTACAAGCTCGTTCCCGTCTGACGCTCGTGCGCGAAGATATGGCCAAAATACCTCAGGGCTGTCAAGGAATTCCATACAGAAAAAGAGGGTCACTGTTTGCCTCGGGATCCGTGCCAAAACCTCGAAACGGGAAAGTGCGACCAAAATAAAAGTTGAAGCCCTACCTGTAAGGAGTCTGTCGGCGCAAGAATCTCTGAAAGAGGACCTCGGGGTAGTCCAGGGGAGCTAAAACATCACTGCTGCGCCGAGAATTTAACAGGAAATGCAACGTCGCGCCGCGCCGTAAAATGGGAAACCTCGGGATTCGAGCCTTCTAAAATCCTAGAACTCTGCAGGAAGATCAAGCATCAAGAGGTGAACAAATCTCCTTAAGGTGGCTCGGGCAGAGGAGGCGCGGTTTGGGAGAAAAAAGCCAAAGAAGAGGGCTCGGGTTGGCTATTTATAGGGCTGGAGGGAACAAATGGGAAAATTCCCATTGTGTCCCGGATTTTCGGGCGCCCGGAAATTTCCGGGCGCGCACAGTGCGGCCCGGCCCACAACTTTCGGGCGCGCACAGTGCGGCCCGGCCCGCTACACGCCGTCGGATAGGATCCGGGATCCGTCCGACCCGCCCGGCGCCCGCCACGCGTCCCCCGAACACGGTACAGCCGTGCAAGCCTTCGCGGGGGCGCCACGTGGCCCTGCCCGCGGCAGCGCGGTAGGTGGTGCCAGCGAATCAGCGGGCGCCACGTGGCACTGCCACGCCGCCCGCCGCCTGCCGCCTGCCGCCCTGCCGCCGGCCGCCTGCCCGCGGTACGGCACCTGCCCGCAGTACGGCGCCTGCCCCCGCCTTCTGCCTCGCGCGGCGCATGGACCGCGCGCTCGTGAGCCCGCCAATGCCGAGCTGCCACGTGGCGCGCCCGCGGTCCACGCCTCCCCGCGCTCTCCCGCAAGCCGGGCGCACCCGAGCCGCCCAATCCGGGGCTGCCACGTGGCGCGCCCCGGTCCACGCGCTCCGCGTTGCACCCCGGCCCTCTCCCCCGTGCTCCGTGGACCCGGCCGCGTGCGCCAGCCAATCAGAGCCTGCCACGTGGCATGCCCGCCGGTCCACGGCTCCCCCATGCACCAGAAATGCTGTAAAACTTTCGGGAGTCCGTTTTTGGGCATCCGGACTCAGAATTTAGCAAATAAAAAGCCATTTTCAAGCGTTTTTCCGCGCTGAATCCAAATCCACCCTCCGTTTGGCCAAAATCCTTTTCTAAAATTCGGCAAAAGCAGCCGAAGGCCAACACGGCTAACCAAAGCTCCCAGGGTCCATCCGTGGCATCCCTTCGATGCACTATGGGCCAGATACACCATCAACAGGTGTTTGCACAGTGGATTCACGGAAAAAAGCTGCATGGGGTTCAGGGGTCCTACATATATAGTACTTAACATAGAGTTTATGAACTCTAGAACAAATAAAGCATGGAAAAACATATGGTCAAAGTACTCTAGGTTAAGGTGAAAACGAGAAAATCATAGAGTTAATAAACTCTAGGGACATTGAAAAATGGAACTTAGAGTCAATGAACTCTAGGGTGAAAATGATGTGGAGTTAAAATAGAGTTAATGAACTCTAGGAATAAGTTGAATGCAATTAGAGTTAATAAACTCTAGGCCAATGTGACGTGAACGTAGAGTTAATAACTCTATGCCAAGAAATCCGAAATGGTTAATGTCCTTGTGACATAGTGAAACCCTAAGGTTAATTATGAACATAGGGTTGCAAAATAAAAACAAGCAAGTAGGAAAAATTAAAAAGGACTAAGGAGCTAAAGAAATCACCAAGTGGCAAGGCAAAGTGTAAATGTAAATGAACAAGGAGTTCAAATCTAAATTGGTGTTAGAGACACCCAAACAATTCTATAGTAAAGAACTTAGGATAAAAAGAGAAAAGTAAAAGAAAAGCATTTAGACACAAATGCTAACAGGAGGGTTGAGCATATGTCACTCCCGGGTAGATGAGTGCCAAGGTGCTTTAAACTCATCTGAAACCAAAAATGTAAAGATAATGCTTAAAGTGCAAAGAAGCTAAAGGCTTAATTCAATAAAAGAAAGTAATGCTTAAAGAAAAGTAAACCACATTGGGCCGAGCACTACGGGAGGCGGTGCTACAACCTGTTCTTGTTTGATTGGGGTTGTAGGCGTCCGTCTTTTGGAACCCTCGAACCCGGTAAAGAAAAGTCTAAATGGCTAATGGGAGGGTTGAGCATGTGTCACTCCCAAGTGAATTAAAGAAAATGGGCAAGTTGCCAAAGGGGAGGGTTGAGCAGATTTCACTTCCTAGTAAATGAGTGCCAAGGTGCTTTAAACTCATTCGAGACGAGAGGGTTGAGCAGATTTCACTCTCGAGGAAAATGAGTGCCAATGTGCCTTAAACTCATTTGAGGCAATGAGAAAAGAAAAGAGAAAAAGAAAAGCTATCGATAACCTTGGACTATCTCGCCTTATGGTAGCATGACTACCGGGCGGGGGCTCGTTGGGCGAGGTTTTCTAAGGGGCGAGTAGCTTGAGATTTAAAATACAAGAATGTGAAAAGAATAAAGAGGTAATAGAGTAGCCTAGGTGGCTGGGTTAGTTTAACCCTATATACAGCAGCATAGTGGCCGAGTTTGTGGTTAGTGGCCTAGTTTGGCTGGACAGAGTAGTGTTGAGTCGAGGAGTATACACAGATAGTGTAGTGACATATTATATGCATATCAGCATTTTAATATTGATGTTATAGCTTTCCTAGCATTCTATTATTATTGCTTCCATTGGACCAAGTGGTGTAGGACACTTTTTCTCGGTGGTTGAACCCACTGGGAACTTTAAGTAGTTCTCACACCCTTGGGTGACCATTTTTCCAGGTACAGATACAGGTACGTCGAGCGAGGCACACGACAGGGGCAAGGGCCCGGCAGCTTAGCGACCTAGCAGTCTAGAGTCGCCAGTTCACACTTTGAGTTTTTACTTTGAGTGAACCTTGTAATTGTGAGGAAAATGATGTAAAAGGATTGTAATATTTTAATTGCAAGTTGAAAGTTGTAAAATGTCATAAATTTATATTATGGTTCACTCATGTGGTTGCTTTCATTATCGTTTAGACTTGTTGTTTAATGGATGAAAGTGTTTAGTTAGTAGTGGTTTACTCTGATATCATCCCTCATTGATTGATTGTTTTTATTTAGATGAATATTGTCGTTCCTTTCGGGTATAGAGAGGTCATACCCGATTGGCGGGTCTGTTGGCGTTCTCGAACTGTCCAAATTGGCGGTCTCGGGGCGTGACATATTCACTAATTAATAATAATATAAATCTTTTGACACTAACCAATAACAATCTAAATCTTTTAAAAATTTATATATAACGATCTATAACCGCATTCTTATTTTATTTTATTTTTTTACAATAATAAATTAAATTTTTTAAAAATCTAACTAATATCCATAAAAATTATAAAATTATTTAAAATTATAGTTAAAAATGATAAATATTTTACGTCTTTATACGCCTTTATAAAAGAAAATATCGTATCTTGGCAATAAAGTAGGTTATTTTTCAAATAAAATTTTTACATGATCAATTAGCTAATTATAATTTTTTTAAAAATTATTAAAAAAAAAAAAAAAAAATCCTAGATGGCAGCTATCCAGAGGAGCCCTCATGTTTCCATAAAATTACGATGAGAAGATCATGGCATCTTCTGGGCCTGGCCCATTTCAGGTAAGGCTTAATATTCGGCCTAGGATAACTCAGCCCTTCTAAACGTATTCAAGCCGAACCCGATCCAAAGTAGGTGTTACTTGGGCCCGATCAATCTAGGCCGGCCTTTATCGACCGTTAAAAATCATTACATGGCCGGGCTAGTTGGGCCAAATTTCTTTAGGCCTTATATAATTTACTATATTATTATTAATATATTTTACATCATTCTTTATTAATATATTTTACGCCATTCTTGATTTGTTTTTCTTTTTTAAACCTTAATTAATTGACTCACGGTATGAGTAATATATACTCTATTATTGTTGTTGTTATCTCTTTCTGGAGATAAATTGAGAGAAAATTTTAAAGCAAAAAAATATTATTAAGATTCTAGAGATAAATTGAGAGAAAATTTTAAAGCAAAAAAATATAAAATAATTAAGATTTTAAATTTGAAAGATCGCATATCGATAATTAAGTGTGTTACGATCACCAATACCGCCGATTTCTCTACCGCTGTTACGATCACCAATACCGCATTGCCCTTAGCTATCCCACCTCATTCCTTAATATTAACAATTTATTTTTTATTATAGGGTTAATTATTTGTATGTCTCTGGAAAAAAAAAATTAACTTTTTTTTTATTTATCCAGTTAATAATAAAAATAGCTTTTTAAGATTCTAAGTTATTTCAAATATATCAAAAATAGCTTTTTAACATTATAAGTTATTTCAAATATATCATAGAGTTTGAATCTAATAGCGAATTGATAATATACACCTAAAGTTAGATTCTATTAGTGAACGGTTAAAAACATGCGTTATTTTTGTAAAATAATTATTTTGTCTTTTCAATTTAGATTAAGTTAGTTTCAAATATACCTTTCTATTCTTATCAATTTTTTTATTTATTTGTTCTTAAGTTAAGAGCAATAGAAGTATTTTAGATTTGAGAATACCAAATCTAGCTATTTATTTGTCGTAGGACATATCATCATGCCATTTGTTATTACTTGGATGCTATATGGCCATGCGTAAGTTTACCTTCCTTGAGCATGCTTGTTAGTTATCAATTATTCACAAAGCTATAATTGGCGTTAGTTCACAAATCTATAATTAACAGGTAAGTGACTGTCGACGTAATTTCTGTATCCAAATAAGCAATATCGACGCACGTAATGTAATCGTACATACACTGGGGTTCTGCTGCCCTCGCCTTCCTCCTACCTACCAACCCCCCTGTATTAATTACACTTCCCGAAAGTTTCTTTTATATTTTACCTTTTCATGCTGAGCTTATCTAGTTATTTTAGCTGGTTACATAATAATTTTATCAATTTTAAAGATTTCCATGAAGATTTTATTGACAATCAACAGATGGTAAGTAATTCAAAACCATCAAAGTAACTTGAATCTCAAATTTAACTGGGAGAAATAATTTATTTTGGAAACTGAATAGTTTCAGCTGGGGGTGTTGGTACGTTTTTCTTCTAATTTTCTAAACACAAAAGATTCAATTTCCTGCAGGTCCTTCCGATAACACTCCTTTCGAACAATAATTTGCAGCAAGAACCAAAACATGGGTAATGTAAAATGTGTATGCTACCATTCAAAATGCAGAGGATAATTATGCAAGACTAAAAGGGCTATATTACAGCATGATATACTGCAGCAAAAAACCTAAACTACAATCAAACTAAAAAATAAAAATAGAAGAAGAAAAATAAACCTACGAACCTTAGTGAAGTAACGACCATTATTAAAGACATATCGACAAAAACGTTTCATTCCTCCCCTAGAATCTCTTCCAGCTCATTTCACCCTCCGGCGCCCCTCATCCTTAGTGGAATTCTCCGGGGACCTCGGAGAATTCTCCGGGAACTTCACACTTACCGACGTTGGCAATGCCAGAGGTCCGGCCTGCCACGACCGGAGCCGTCTTCCAGTTGGTGAATTCCGCATGTAGCTTCTCTAGAGAATGCCACAGTGACCAGTGCTCCGCCTGCAGTACCTCCAGGTGCCGCGTCACCGCTTCCGTTGCATGAGATGGTGCCGCATGTAGCTTCTCTAGAGAATGCCACAGTGACGCGTGCTCCGCCTGCAGTACCTCCAGGTGCCGCGTCACCGCTTCCTTTGCATCAGATGGTGCGGTGTAGGCCTCAGAAGCCTTCTTCTTCTTCTCCTTCTCCTTGCCTTTGTCGTCCGTCGTCGGGCGCTCAATCGAGATCTTGTTCAGGACGAGGAGCGGGAGCTTGCTGAGCAACGCCCTTGTCATGGGAGCCCTCCTCCCGTCATCCGTGAGCACCGTTCGGAGCTCCGGAGGCACCCTCAACCCCCAGCGTAATTTTAATGCAGTCTGGTTCCACAGCGGGAGGACGCTTCTCGCCGTAACCTCCATTCCGGAAAACAGTCGGCCGATCCCGCCAACACCGCCGCTCCTATCGTTGGCCGGAAACTCGCCGTTTGCTTTCTTACCGGAATTGGAATTGGTGCCGTTCTCAAATGACTGGAACCCGAAGATCGGCAGCGCCTCGATCCCGTTGTTGCTTACTCCCTCACCGTTCGTAGTCGTCCCGTGGGCAGCGGGAGAGGAGCTGGATCGAACGGACTTGGTGATGGCGAAGTCGCCGAATCGGGGCTTGAAGAGGACGGAGAAGCTGGGGCCGGCGCCACCGCGGCCGAAGGGGCTGAACTCGGCGGTCATGGCCAAAGGGGCGGCGGCGAAGAACGAGCCGAGGGGGTCGACGCCGGTCTTGAGGACGAAGGAGAAGGGTCTCAAGAGATCGGTGGGGCGGTACGATGCGCCGAAGGAGGTGGCCGAGTCGAAGGCGGTGGCGAGGTCGAGGCGCAGCTCCGCGGCGTCGCCGACCGCGAAGCCGGAGACTAAGGGGAGGCCGAGGACGCTGATGGGGACCTTGGCGCGCATCAGAGGGTTCTTCTCCTCTCGGAATTTGATCGACGCCTTCATGGCCCCTTCTCTCTCTCTCTCTCTCTATCTCTATCTCTTTCTGTCCCCTAGGGTTTCGCTCCCCCGGTCTCTGAGTTCGAAAACCCTACGTAGAAGAAGAGGCGGGAGACGGTGACTTTGGCGGAGATGGAGTTGAGGGGCGGAGCTGAACTATATAGATGAGAAGAAGAGGTTTTTTCATAATAACACTAAGACCGCGCCGAACTATATATAGACGAGAAACGTTTTTTTAAAAGTAAATTTTTAAAATTTTATAATTTATCTTTATGATATTGATAGAGTCGAATTTTTATGATAATTAAATTATTTTATTCACTAGCTTATTTAAATTAGGATTTGATTATATTTATAATTGAATTCTAGTTGGATTAAGATTAATATTTAAATTTTAAAGAGATAAATTTGTTAAGATTTAAATCTATTTACGTTTTTTTAAAAATAATTTTTAAAATTTTATAATTTATCTTTATGATATGGATAGAGTCAAATTTTTATGATAATTAAATTATTTTATTCACTATCTTATTTAAATTAGGATTTGATTATATTTGTAGTTGAATTTTTAATATTTAAAATTTAAAGAGATAAATTTGTTAAGATTTAAATCTATTTAGACTAGGATTTGAATAATTTTTTATGTAAGTTATAAATTTAGAGTCAAATTTTTATAATAATTAAATTATTTTATTCACTAGCTTATTTAAATTAGGATTTGATTATATTTGTAGTTGAATACTAGTTGGATTAAGATTAATATTTAAATTTTAAAGAGATAAATTTGTTAAGATTTAAATCTATTTACGTTTTTTTAAAAGTAAATTTTTAAAATTTTATAATTTATCTTTATGATATGGATAGAGTCAAATTTTTATGATAATTAAATTATTTTATTCACTAGCTTATTTAAATTAGGATTTGATTATATTTGTAGTTGAATCCTAGCTAGTTGGATTAAGATTAATATTTAAATTTTAAAGAGATAAATTTGTTAAGATTTAAATCTATTTAGACTATGATTTGAATAGTTTTTTATGTAAGTGATAAATTTAGAGTCAAATTTTTATAATAATTAAATTATTTTATTCACTAGCTTATTTAAATTAGGATTTGATTAAATTTGTAGTTGAATCCTAATTGGATTAAGATTAATATTTAAATTTTAAAGAGATAAGTTTGTTGAGATTTAAATCTATTTAGACTAGGATTTGAATAGTTTTTTATGTAAGTTATAAATTTAGAGTCAAATTTTTATAATAATTAAATTATTTTATTCACTAGCTTATTTAAATTAGGATTTGATTATATTTGTAGTTGAATCCTAGTTGGATTAAGATTAATATTTAAATTTTAAAGAGATAAGTTTGTTAAGATTTAAATCTATTTAGATTAGAATTTGAATACATTTTGATGTAAGTTATAAATATATCATATTATTTTAAGGTGGTGTTAAGGTAGATATACCCACGGTGATGGTAATACCCATGGAGGTGGTGGGGTCTAGGATTTAGCAACACCCATATAGTGGTATCCACACTCACGGTGGTGGTAATACTCATGGAGGTGGTGGGGGCTAGGATTTAGCCACACCCATATAGTGGTATCCACACCTATGGAGGTGGTGGGGGCTAGAATTAATTTAGCCACACCTATAGTTTTCTAGGTGAGAGAGATTCATGAGAAGGGCTCGGGTTGAAGCTACTTTATTGCGGAAGAAAAGAGTTGTCGATGTAATTTTTTTCTTGGTTAATGAATCTTATTTCACCAGCATATTTTCTTGTATTGGTTTTCTTCTCTTGTGGTTGTATTGGTTCCAGTTTTGTTGAGGGGACGATTTTTTTGGTAAAAACTCGATTTGACCTTTTCGCTGCGGAATCCCAACTCTAGGCGGTACCAGAGCGGATTGTCGTATCGAAACGGGTTGCGGATTCAGAGAATCTGGTACCTGGGCGAGTACCGGATTTTTTCAACAATTAGTATCGGAGCTAAAGGTTGGCGATCCTCACGAGATATGGACATCAGAGTACTGGATTACCGATCATCACGGGAGGCGTTCATAATTAGATCTCACTTGGCGTGTTGGACTCGAAGGTATGTAATTTTTCGGCTTTAGGTGGAGCTAGAGAGTTCAAAAGCGAGATCGGATATGCAGTCGCTCAAGGTGGAGCGGAGGAGAGCTCGATGTAGCGATTGAAGACTACAAATCAAATCAAGGTGGAGATTTTTATGATTTGATTATATTTGTAGTTGAATCCTAGTTGGATTAAGATTAATATTTAAATCTTAAAGAGATAAGTTTGTTAAGATTTAAATATTAATTAGAATAAAAAATTATTTAGACTAGGATTTGGATAGCCTTTGATGTAAGTTATAAATATACGGTGGTGGTAATACCCATAAGGTGGTGGGGGTTAGGATTTAGCCACACCCATATAGTGGTATCCAGAGTGGTGGTAACACCCATTTAGGTGGTGGGGGCTAGAATTTAGCCACACCTATTGTTTTCTAGGTTTATAGAAGACGAGAGAAGGGTGAGAGAGATTCAGGAGAATGGCTCGGGTTGAAGCTACTTTATTGCAAAAGAAAAGAGGGGTCGGTGTTATTATTTTCTTGGTTAATGAATCTTATTTCACCCGCATACTTTCTTGTATTGATTTTCTTCTCTTTGTGGTTGTATTGGTTCTAGTTTTGTTGAGGGGACGGCGCATATTTTGTTGTATTGATTTTCTAATTTTCTTCTCTTTATAGTTGTATTGGTTCTAGTTTTGTTGAGGGGACAGGTTTTTTTTTTTTTTTGGGTAAAAAATTGATTTGACGTTTCCGCTGCTGAATTCCAACTCTATGCTGTACCAAAGCGGATTGCGGTATCGAAGCGGGTTACTAAGGATTCAGAGAATCTGGTACCGGGGCGAGTATCGAATTTTTCCAAATATAAAGATAAAATAAAATGAGAATGTAGTTATAAATCAGATATTTAATAGATTTAAGTTGTTATTATTCTGTAATGTACCGGATTTTGGTATATAAATAAATATAAATAAAAATGGTATGAAATACTATTTGGAAGCGAATTGGACCCAAATCGGGATAAAAAGGGGAGATCTAAAATTTTATTTGAGAGAGTGGGCCCAGATTTTTGGCAGAAAATTCACAGTGTCAGAAAATTCTGAGAAAATTACGGGAGCTCCGTAAATATGTTTTATGGCCACAGAAAAGATTTCGCGTTGATCGGATGCCCGGATAGTGAGAACGGGGTCCGCCAGCGATTTTGGATACAGCGAGACTTTTGGTGACCCAGAAATGGCTCAAACTGAAAATTTAAAATATCCCGTGATAAATTAAGTTGAGATGAGCCTACCTGTCAAATTTGAGCGCAAACGGACACTCAGAAGGGCTCCGTAGGCAAGTATCAAATCAAAATTGGACTAAATAGTGAATTACCACTATCGTGGGGGGGGCCTTTTTTGCATAAAAGTCTAACTTTACGTTTTCTTCTCTTCTCCATCCGCACGAAAGCACTCAGAGGAGTTCTCCAAGGAGAGCTTTCTCTCTCCTTCTCCCCTCACTTTCTCTCTCTAAGATTTCTCATTCTAACGCGCACGAAATCGCGGGACGATTTGCGAGGAGCCTACAACGAGCGAGGGCGAGCTTTTGAACCAAGAAAAGCTCAAAATCTTGGCTCTTTGAGGTGAGTTTTGCGAAAAATAAATTTAGTTTTTTCGTAATTCCTTTAGATCTATAATCTATTTGATCTTAGAAGGATTCTTGTCGAAGAAATCGGCGAAAATCGCGGAGAAATCGCGATGAAATTAAAGAAGTTTGAACCTAGGGCTTAAAACTTAGAATCTTAGTTTTTGGAGTTTTGATCTAAATTGATCATGCAAATCCCTAATTAGAGGTTGGAGAAACACACTCAAAAGAGGTGAGTAAAACTTAGAGTTTCATTTTAAGTGATTACTTGTGGGATTCAAAGAAAATAAAAAGTATTTTAAATAAAATGATCTCTACTTATAGAATTTCTTGTGGACCTACAAAAGAGCATTTTGGGAGTATTCCAAGTGGACTCCAATTTCTTTCTACCTTCTCTTTTGAACAAAAGTTCTAAAAAAAAAAGGGTAAGAGCAAAACTAAGATTTCTCTTTTAAGAGTTTGTATGAAATTTAAAAGATCATAGAGATGATTTTCTTTATGTTTCATATCATATGTAGGGTTCTCTTGAGGATCAAAGAGACCAAGAGAGCAATTTTTTGCTCTCTTTTGAGAACAAAGAGAACACTCAAGTTCCTCACAAGAATCACGAGGTGGGGGATTCTGCCGAAATTGGGTGACCTCTCCTCTTGCTCCTTTGCTTTTCGATTTAGAAGCATGATAGTAGCATGCTAGAGGTGTTAGGAAATTATGATAAATATGTATGTGTAGAAGTAAATATTGTTATATGAATGAGATGAAAATAATTGCATGCATGAAAGTGGTTAGCTATTCTTGATTGTGATCATGTAGGGTATAACCCTAGGAATCATGGATGACATAAGGGAAAAGAGCATGTTGGTAATAAAACTAGGAGAAAACCTACTTTAGGGGTTTAATGAGTGACATCAACTTAGGAGTTGATCCTAGGATTTAACGAGTGGCATTGTGTTAGGTGATAACCTAAGGACATTGGATAGAGTGATCAACATAAAGTTAAGGAACTCTAGGATGAGCATGACCTGGAACTTAGGTAAAGGAAACCTAAGGTTAAATATATAGTACTTAACATAGAGTTTATGAACTCTAGGACAAGTAAAGCATGGAAAAACATATGGTCAAAGTACTCTAGGTTAAGGTGAAAACGAGAAAATCATAGAGTTAATAAACTCTAGGGACATTGAAAAATGGAACTTAGAGTCAATGAACTCTAGGGTGAAAATGATGTGGAGTTAAAATAGAGTTAATGAACTCTAGGAATAAGTTGAATGCAATTAGAGTTAATAAACTCTAGGCCAATGTGACGTGAACGTAGAGTTAATAACTCTATGCCAAGAAATCCGAAATGGTTAATGTCCTTGTGACATAGTGAAACCCTAAGGTTAATTATGAACATAGGGTTGCAAAATGAAAACAAGCAAGTAGGAAAAATTAAAAAGGGTCTAAGGAGCTAAAGAAATCATCAAGTGGCAAGGCAAAGTGTAAATGTAAATGAACAAGGAGTTCAAATCTAAATTGGTGTTAGAGACACCCAAACTATCCTATAGTAAAGAACTTAGAATAAAAAGAGAAAAGTAAAAGAAAAGCATTTAGGCACAAATGCTAACGGGAGGGTTGAGCATATGTCACTCCGGGGTAGATGAGTGCCAAGATGCTTTAAACTCATCTGAAACCAAAAAATGTAAAGATAATGCTTAAAGTGCAAAGAAGCTAAAGGCTTAATTCAATAAAAGAAAGTAATGCTTAAAGAAAAGTAAACCACATTGGGCCGAGCACTACGGGAGGCGGTGCTACAACCTGTTCTTGTTTTATTGGGGTTGTAGGCGTCCGTCTTTTGGAACCCTCGGACCCGGTAAAGAAAAGTCTAAATGGCTAATGGGAGGGTTGAGCATATGTCACTCCCAAGTGAATTAAAGAAAATGGGCAAGTTGCCAAAGGGGAGGGTTGAGCAGATTTCACTCCCTAGTGAATGAGTGTCAAGGTGCTTTAAACTCATTCGAGACGAGAGGGTTGAGCAGATTTCACTCTCGAGGGAAATGAGTGCCAATGTGCCTTAAACTCATTTGAGGCAATGAGAAAAGAAAAGAGAAAAAGAAAAGCTATCGATAACCTTGGACTATCTCGCATTATGTTAGCATGACTGCCGGGCGGGGGCTCATTGGGCGAGGTTTTCTAAGGGGCGAGTAGCTTGAGATTTAAAATACAAGAATGTGAAAAGAATAAAGAGGTAATATAGTGGCCTAGGTGGCTGGGTTAGTTTAACCCTATACAGCAGCATAGTGGCCGAGTTTGTGGTTAGTGGCCTAGTTTGGCTGGACAGAGTAGTGTTGAGTCGAGAAATATATACAGATAGTATAGTGACATATTATATGCATATCAGCATTTTAATATTGATGTTATAGCTTTCCTAGCATTCTATTATTATTGCTTCCATTGGACCAAGTGGTGTAGGACACTTTTTCTCGGTGGTTGAACCCACTGGGAACTTTAAGTAGTTCTCACACCCTTGGGTGACCATTTTTTCAGGTACAGATACAGGTACGTCGAGCGAGGCACACGACAGGGGTAAGGGCCCGGCAGCTTAGCGACCTAGCAGTCTAGAGTCGCCAGTTCACACTTTGAGTTTTTACTTTGAGTGAACCTTGTAATTGTGAGGAAAATGATGTAAAAGAATTGTAATATTTTAATTGCAAGTTGAAAGTTGTAAAATGTAATAAATTTATATTATGGTTCACTCATGTGGTTACTTTCATTATCGTTTAGACTTGTTGTTTAATGGATGAAAGTGTTTAGTTAGTAGTGGTTTACTCTGATATCATCCCTCATTGATTGATTGTTTTTATTGTGATGAATGTTGCTGTTCCTTTCGGGTATGGAGAGGTCATGCCCGATTGGCGGGTCTGTTGGCGTTCTCGAACTGTCCAAATTGGCGGTCTCGGGGCGTGACATATTCACTAATTAATAATAATCTAAATCTTTTGACACTAACTAATAACAATCTAAATCTTTTAAAAATTTATATATAATGATCTATAACCGCATTCTTATTTTATTTTATTTTTTTACAATAATAAATTAAATTTTTTAAAAATCTGACTAATATCCATAAAAATTATAAAATTATTTAAAATTATAGTTAAAAATGATAAATATTTTACGTCTTTATACGCCTTTATAAATTTTTACATGATCAATTAGCTAATTATAATTTTTTAAAAAATTATTAAAAAAAAAAAAAAAAAAAAAAAAAAAAAAAAAAAATCCTAGATGGCAGCTATCCAGAGGAGCCCTCATGTTTCCATAAAATTACGATGAGAAGATCATGGCATCTTCTGGGCCTGGCCCATTTCAGGTTAGGCTTAATATTCGGCCTAGGATAACTCAGCCCTTCTAAACGTATTCAAGCCGAACCCGATCCAAAGTAGGTGTTACTTAGGCCCGATCAATCTAGGCCGGCCTTTATCGACCGTTAAAAATCATTACATGGACGGGCTAGTTGGGCCAAATTTCTTTAGGCCTTATATAATTTACTATATTATTATTAATATATTTTACATCATTCTTGATTTGTTTTTTTTTTTACACCTTAATTAATTGACTCACGGTATGAGTAATATACTCTGTTATTGTTGTGGTTATCTCTTTCTGGAGATAAATTGAGAGAAAATTTTAAAGCAAAAAAAATATAAAATAATTAAGATTCTGGAGATAAATTGAGAGAAAATTTTAAAGCAAAAAAATATAAAATAATTAAGATTTTAAATTTGAAACATCGCCATTAAGTGTGTTACGATCACCAATACCACCGATTTCTCTACCGCTGTTACGATCAACAATACCGCATTGCCCTTAGCTATCCCACCTCATTCCTTAATATTAACAATTTATTTTTTATTATAGGGATAATTATTTGTATGTCTCTGAAAAAAAAAATTAACTTTTTTTATTTATCCAGTTAATAATAAAAATAGCTTTTTAAGATTCTAAGTTATTTCAAATATATCAAAAATAGCTTTTTAACATTACAAGTTATTTCAAATATATCATAGAGTTTGAATCTAATAGCGAATTGATAATATACACCTAAAGTTAGATTCTATTAGTGAACGGTTAGAAACATACGTTATTTTCGTAAAATAATTATTTTGTCTTTTCAATTTAGATTAAGTTAGTTTCAAATATACCTTTCTATTCTTATCAAATTTTTTATTTATTTGTTCTTAAGTTAAGAGCAATAGAAGTATTTTAGATTTGAGAATACCAAATCTAGCTATTTACGGAGCATGATTTGTCGTAGGACATATCATCATGCCAATTGTTATTACTTGGATGCTATATGGCCATGGGTAGGTTTACCTTCCTTGAGCATGCTTGTTAGTTATCAATTATTCACAAAGCTATAATTAGCGTTAGTTCACAAGCCAATATTGTCCCCAACCCCCCTCCCCTCTGAAATGCTACTTCTTGTTTAGATTTAGTTATGCTAGCAAAGAGCCTAAGCATGATTCCTCTAGTTAAATAGGCATTGCACATCCATGAAAGATCTTTTTGGTGTGATTATTTGCCCTATCTAACAGGTTCTGGTGATTGGGGCTCAGCAGAAGCACAAGTGTTGATATCAGCAATGAGGAATAGATAAGAAGAACAAAATATATCTACAAATTAACAGATAAGTGACTGTCGACGTAATTTCTGTATCCAAATAACCAATATTGACGCACGTAATGTAATCGTACATGCACTGTGGTTCTGCTGCCCTCGCCTTCTTCCTACCTACCCCTGTATTAATTACAGTTCCCAAAGGTTTTTTTTATATTTTACCTTTTCATGCTGAGCTTATCTAGTTATTTTAGATGGTTACATAACAATTTTATCAATTTTAAAGATTTCCATGAAGATTTTATTGACAATCAACAGATGGTAAGTAATTCAAAACCATCAAACTAACTAGAATCTCAAATTTAACTGGGAGAAATAATTTATTTTGGAAACTGAATAGTTTCAGCTGGGGGTGTTGGTACGTTTTTCTTCTAATTTTCTAAACACAAAAGATTCAATTTCCTGCAGGTCCTTCCGATAACACTCCTTTCGAACAATAATTTGCAGCAAGAACCAAAACATGGGTAATGTAAAATGTGTATGCTACCATTCAAAATGCAGAGGATAATTATGCAAGACTAAAAGGGCTATATTACAGCATGATATACTGCAGCAAAAAACCTAAACTACAATCAAACTAAAAAATAAAAATAGAAGAAGAAAAATAAACCTACGAACCTTAGTGAAGTAACGACCATTATTAAAGACATATCGACAAAAACGTTTCATTCCTCCCCTAGAATCTCTTCCAGCTCATTTCACCCTCCGGCGCCCCTCATCCTTAGTGGAATTCTCCGGGGACCTCGGAGAATTCTCCGGGAACTTCACACTTACCGACGTTGGCAATGCCAGAGGTCCGGCCTGCCACGACCGGAGCCGTCTTCCAGTTGGTGAATTCCGCATGTAGCTTCTCTAGAGAATGCCACAGTGACCAGTGCTCCGCCTGCAGTACCTCCAGGTGCCGCGTCACCGCTTCCGTTGCATGAGATGGTGCCGCATGTAGCTTCTCTAGAGAATGCCACAGTGACGCGTGCTCCGCCTGCAGTACCTCCAGGTGCCGCGTCACCGCTTCCTTTGCATCAGATGGTGCGGTGTAGGCCTCAGAAGCCTTCTTCTTCTTCTCCTTCTCCTTGCCTTTGTCGTCCGTCGTCGGGCGCTCAATCGAGATCTTGTTCAGGACGAGGAGCGGGAGCTTGCTGAGCAACGCCCTTGTCATGGGAGCCCTCCTCCCGTCATCCGTGAGCACCGTTCGGAGCTCCGGAGGCACCCTCAACCCCCAGCGTAATTTTAATGCAGTCTGGTTCCACAGCGGGAGGACGCTTCTCGCCGTAACCTCCATTCCGGAAAACAGTCGGCCGATCCCGCCAACACCGCCGCTCCTATCGTTGGCCGGAAACTCGCCGTTTGCTTTCTTACCGGAATTGGAATTGGTGCCGTTCTCAAATGACTGGAACCCGAAGATCGGCAGCGCCTCGATCCCGTTGTTGCTTACTCCCTCACCGTTCGTAGTCGTCCCGTGGGCAGCGGGAGAGGAGCTGGATCGAACGGACTTGGTGATGGCGAAGTCGCCGAATCGGGGCTTGAAGAGGACGGAGAAGCTGGGGCCGGCGCCACCGCGGCCGAAGGGGCTGAACTCGGCGGTCATGGCCAAAGGGGCGGCGGCGAAGAACGAGCCGAGGGGGTCGACGCCGGTCTTGAGGACGAAGGAGAAGGGTCTCAAGAGATCGGTGGGGCGGTACGATGCGCCGAAGGAGGTGGCCGAGTCGAAGGCGGTGGCGAGGTCGAGGCGCAGCTCCGCGGCGTCGCCGACCGCGAAGCCGGAGACTAAGGGGAGGCCGAGGACGCTGATGGGGACCTTGGCGCGCATCAGAGGGTTCTTCTCCTCTCGGAATTTGATCGACGCCTTCATGGCCCCTTCTCTCTCTCTCTCTCTCTATCTCTATCTCTTTCTGTCCCCTAGGGTTTCGCTCCCCCGGTCTCTGAGTTCGAAAACCCTACGTAGAAGAAGAGGCGGGAGACGGTGACTTTGGCGGAGATGGAGTTGAGGGGCGGAGCTGAACTATATAGATGAGAAGAAGAGGTTTTTTCATAATAACACTAAGACCGCGCCGAACTATATATAGACGAGAAACGTTTTTTTAAAAGTAAATTTTTAAAATTTTATAATTTATCTTTATGATATTGATAGAGTCGAATTTTTATGATAATTAAATTATTTTATTCACTAGCTTATTTAAATTAGGATTTGATTATATTTATAATTGAATTCTAGTTGGATTAAGATTAATATTTAAATTTTAAAGAGATAAATTTGTTAAGATTTAAATCTATTTACGTTTTTTTAAAAATAATTTTTAAAATTTTATAATTTATCTTTATGATATGGATAGAGTCAAATTTTTATGATAATTAAATTATTTTATTCACTATCTTATTTAAATTAGGATTTGATTATATTTGTAGTTGAATTTTTAATATTTAAAATTTAAAGAGATAAATTTGTTAAGATTTAAATCTATTTAGACTAGGATTTGAATAATTTTTTATGTAAGTTATAAATTTAGAGTCAAATTTTTATAATAATTAAATTATTTTATTCACTAGCTTATTTAAATTAGGATTTGATTATATTTGTAGTTGAATACTAGTTGGATTAAGATTAATATTTAAATTTTAAAGAGATAAATTTGTTAAGATTTAAATCTATTTACGTTTTTTTAAAAGTAAATTTTTAAAATTTTATAATTTATCTTTATGATATGGATAGAGTCAAATTTTTATGATAATTAAATTATTTTATTCACTAGCTTATTTAAATTAGGATTTGATTATATTTGTAGTTGAATCCTAGCTAGTTGGATTAAGATTAATATTTAAATTTTAAAGAGATAAATTTGTTAAGATTTAAATCTATTTAGACTATGATTTGAATAGTTTTTTATGTAAGTGATAAATTTAGAGTCAAATTTTTATAATAATTAAATTATTTTATTCACTAGCTTATTTAAATTAGGATTTGATTATATTTGTAGTTGAATCCAAGTTGGATTAAGATTAATATTTAAATTTTAAAGAGATAAATTTGTTAAGATTTAAATCTATTTAGACTATGATTTGAATAGTTTTTTATGTAAGTTATAAATTTAGAGTCAAATTTTTATAATAATTAAATTATTTTATTCACTAGCTTATTTAAATTAGGATTTGATTAAATTTGTAGTTGAATCCTAATTGGATTAAGATTAATATTTAAATTTTAAAGAGATAAGTTTGTTGAGATTTAAATCTATTTAGACTAGGATTTGAATAGCTTTTGATGTAAGTTATAAATATATCATATTATTTTAAGGTGGTGTTAAGGTAGATATACCCACGGGGATGGTAATACCCATGGAGGTTGTGGGGTTTAGGATTTAGCCACACCCATATAATGGTATCCACACCCACGGTGGTGGTAATACCCATGGAGGTGGTGGGGGCTAGGATTTAGCCACACCCATATAGTATTATCCACACCCATGGAGGTGGTGGGGGCTAGAATTTAGCCACACCTATAATTTTCTTGGTGAGAGAGATTCAGGAGAAGGGCTCGGGTTGAAGCTACTTTATTGCAAAAGAAAAGAGTAGTCGATGTAATTTTTTTCTTGGTTAATGAATCTTATTTCACCAGCATATTTTCTTGTATTGGTTTTTTTCTATTTGTGGTTGTATTGGTTCCAGTTTTATTGAGGGGACGATTTTTTTGGTAAAAATTCGATTTGACGTTTTCGCTGCGGAATCTCAACTCTAGGCGATACCAGAGCGGATTGTCGTATCGAAGCGGGTTGCGGATTCAGAGAATCTGGTACCGAGGCGAGTATCGGATTTTTCCAACAATTAATATCGGAGCTAAAGATTGGCGATTCTCAGGAGATATCGTATCAGAGTACTGGATTACCGATCATCACGGGAGGCGATCATAATTAGATCTCACTTGGCGTGCTGGACTCGAAGGTATGTAATTTTTCGGCTTTAGGTGGAGGTAGAGAGCCCAAAAGCGAGATCGGAGATGCAGTCGCTCAAGGTGGAGCGGAGGAGAGCTCGATGTAGCGATTGAAGACTACAAATCAAATCGAGGTGGAGATTTTTATGATTTGATTATATTTGTAGTTGAATCTTAGTTGGATTAAGATTAATATTTAAATTTTAAAAAGATAAGTTTGTTAAGATTTAAATATTAATTAGAATAAAAATTTATTTAGACTAGAATTTGGATAGCTTTTGATGTAAGCTATAAATATACGGTGGTGGTAATACTCATGGAGGTGGTAATACCCATAAGGTGGTGGGGGTTGGAATAGTGGTATCCAGAGTGGTGGTAACACCCATGTAGGTGGTGGGGGCTATAATTTAGCCACACCTATAGTTTTCTAGGTTTATAGAAGACAAGAGAATGGTGAGAGAGATTCGGGAGAAGGACTCGGGTTGAAGCTACTTTATTGCAAAAGAAAAGAAGAGTCGGTGTAATTCTTTTCTTGGTTAATGAATCTTATTTCACCCGCATATTTTCTTGTATTGGTTTTCTTCTCTTCGTGGTTGTATTGGTTCTAGTTTTGTTGAGGGGACGACGGCATATTTTGTTGTATTGATTTTCTAATTTTCTTCTCTTTGTAATTATATTGGTTCTAGTTTTGTTGAGGGGACGGGTTTTTTTTTTTTTTTGGTAAAAATCTGATTTGACGTTTCCGCTGTAGAATTCCAACTCTAGGCGGTACCAGACCTGATTGCCGTATCGAAACGGGTTACTACGGATTCAGAGAATCTGGTACCGGGGCGAGTACCGAATTTGTACCGAATTTTTCCAAATATAAAGATAAAATATGAATCTGGTACCGGGGCAAGTACCGAATTATTTCAAATATAAAGATAAAATAAAATGATAATGTAGTTATAAATCAGATTTTAGTAGATTTAAGTTATTATTATTCACTAATTAATACCAATCTAAATCTTTTAACACTAACTAATAACAATCTAAATCTTTTAAAAATTTATATATAACCATTTATAATCATATTCTTATTTTATTTTATTTTTTATAATAATAAATTAAATTTTTTAAAAATCTGACTAATAGCTATAAAAGTTATAAAATTATTTAAAATTATAATTAAAAATGATAAATATTTTACGTCTTTAGACGCCTTTATAAAGGAAAATATCGTATCTAGTGCTGACTTGGCAATAAAGTAGGTTATTTTTCAAATAAAATTTTTACATGATCAATTAGCTAATTATAAATTTTTTAAAAATTATTAAAAAAAAAAAAAAAATCCTAGATGGCTGCTATCCAGAGGAGCCCTCATGTTTCCATGAAACATAAAATTACGATGAGAAGATCATGGCATCTTCTGGGCCTGGCCCATTTCAGGTTAGGCTTAATATTCGGCCTAGGATAACTCAGCCCTTCTAAACGTATTCAAGCCGAACCCGATCCAAAGTAGGTGTTACTTGGGCCCGATCAATCTAGGCCGGCCTTTATCGACCGTTAAAAATCATTACATGGCCGGGCTAGTTGGGCCAAATTTCTTTAGGCCTTATATAATTTACTATATTATTATTAATATATTTTACATCATTCTTGGTTTGTTTTTCTTTTTTTAAACCTTAATTAATTGACTCACGGTATGAGTAATAAGCTACACGACTCTGTTATGGTTGTTGTTCTCTCTTTCTGGAGATAAATTGAGAGAAAATTTTAAAGCAAAAAAATATAAAATAATTAAGATTCTGGAGATAAATTGAGAGAAAATTTTAAAGCAAAAAAATATAAAATAATTAAGATTTTAAATTTGAAACATCGCATATCGATAATTAAGTGATAATTAAGTGTTTAAAGATATACTCGATTTCTCTACCATTGTTACGATCACCAATACCGCATTGTCCTTAGCTATCCCACCTCATTCCTTAATATTAACAATTTATTTTTTATTATAGGAATAATTATTTGTATGTGTCTGGAAAAAAAAGTTAACTTTTTTATTTATCCAGTTAATATTAAAAATAGCTTTTTAAGATTCTAAGTTATTTCAAATATATCAAAAGTAGTTTTTTAACATTCTAAATTATTTCAAATATATCATAGAGTTTGAATCTATTAGTGAATTGATAATATATTCCTAAAGTTAGATTCTATTAGTGAACGGTTATAACATGTGTTATTTTTGTAAAATAATTATTTTGTCTTTTCAATTTAGATTAAGTTAATTTCAAATATACTTTTTTATTTTTATCAATTTTTTTATTTATTTGCTCTAAAGTTAAGAGCAATAGAAGTATTTTAGATTTTTATCTTTTTCAAATGTATCGAGATAACTTAATGGGTACTACTAACAAGTAACATCCATTTATTACCATGGGCACTCTGATGTTCACATCCATTTATTACCATGTTGTTCAGGCAAAAGGAAAAGGCTTCTAGAACTATATGAAGGTTGGTGCAGTGAGGTAGTCACTCTAATTTCAAGGACTTCCGAATCTATGATACTGCGGAGAGACTTGTATGACAGAGACATGATCTATACTTGGGGACGAGGGCGCGTTACACTTGTAGGTGATGCAGCCCATGCCATGCATCCTGCTCTTGGCCAGGGTGGTTGCATGGCCATTGAGGTATTATTTCTTTTCTTTTGAGTTTCATTGCGCTATAAAGTATTTTGACTACATGGAAGAAAGAAATTGCAGGATTGTTATCAGCTTGTACTTGAACTTGAGAAAGCTTCTGTCAAATGTGATTGTCATGGTAAACATGCGGATGAAATTGCCTTAGCAATTGTAAGGTATTGTTTTCTTGCTCATAGAAACCGTCCAACTGGAACAATTTACTCAAGGACAAACATTTTTTGCAGGTATGAAAGGAGAAGGATACGTAGAGTTGGTATAGTGCATGCGGTGACACGGATGTCTGCCAGAATGTCCTCGACATACCGACCCTATTTGGATTTCGGGTCAGGATACCTATCAGTAAGTCTTCCAATCGATGCTGTTGGAATTGACTATATCATGCCTTTGATCTTAGAGAGCCTGTTCTTGCAGTTTCTCACAAATCTGAGAATACCAAATCCAGCTATTTACGGAGCACGATTTGTCCTAGGACATATCATCATGCCAATTGTTATTACTTGGATGCTATATGGCCATGGGTAAGTTTACCTTCCTTGAGCATGCTTGTTAGTTATCAATTATTCACATAGCTATAATTAGCGTTAGTTCACAAGCCAATATTGTCCCCAACCCCTCTCCCCTCTGAAATGCTACTTCTTGTTTATATTTAGTTATGTTAGCAAAGAGCCTAAGCATGATTCCTCTAGTTAAATAGGCATTGCACATCCATGAAAGATCTTTTTGGTGTGATTATTTGCCTAGGTTCTGGTGATTGGGGCTCAGCAGTAGCACAAGTGTTGATATCAGCAATGAGGAATAGATAAGAATAACAAAATATATCTGCAAAATAACAGGTAAGTGACTGTCGACGTAATTTTTGTATCCAAATAAGCAATATTGACGCATGTAATGGTAATCGTACACGCACTGGGGTTCTGCTGCCCTCGCCTTCCTCCTACCTACCCCTGTATTAATTACAGTTCCCGAAGGTTTCTTTTATATTTTACATTTTCATGCTAAGCTTATCTAGTTATTTTAGCTGGTTACATAACAATTTTATCAATTTTAAAGATTTTCATGAAAATTTTATTGACAATCAACAGATGGTAAGTAATTCAAAACCATCAAACTAACTTGAATCTCAAATTTAACTAGGAGAAATAATTTATTTTGGAAACTGAATAGTTTCAGCTGGGGTGTTGGTACGTTTTTCTTCCAATTTTCTAAACACAAAAGATCCAATTTCCTGCAGGTCCTTCCGATAACACTCCTTTCGAACAATAATTTGCAGCAAGAACCAAAACATGGGTAATGTAAAATGTATATGCTACCATTCAAAACGCAGAGGATAATTATGCAAGACTAAAAGGGCTATATTACAGAATGATATACTGCAGCAAAAAACCTAAACTACAATCAAACCAAAAAATAAAAATAGAAGAAGAAAAACAAACCTACGAACCTTAATGCAGTAACGACCATTATTAAAGACATATCGACAAAAACGTTTCATTCCTCCCCTAGAATCGCTTCCGTTGCATCAGATGGTGCGGTGTAGGCCTCAGAAGCCTTCTTCTTCTCCTTCTCCTTGCCTTTGTCGTCCGTCGTCGGGCGCTCAATCGAGATCTTGTTCAGGACGAGGAGCGGGAGCTTGCTGAGCGACGCCCATGTCATGGGAGCCCTCCTCCCGTCATCCGTGAGCACCGTTCGGAGCTCCGGAGGCACCCTCAACCCCCAGCGTAATTTTAATGCAGTCTGGTTCCACAGCGGGAGGACGCTTCTCGCCGTAACCTCCATTCCGGAAAACAGTCGGCCGATCCCGCCAACACCGCCGCTCCTATCGTTGGCCGGAAACTCGCCGTTTGCTTTCTTACCGGAATTGGAATTGGTGCCGTTCTCAAATGACTGGAACCCGAAGATCGGCAGCGCCTCGATCCCGTTGTTGCTTACTCCCTCACCGTTCGTAGTCGTCCCGTGGGCAGCGGGAGAGGAGCTGGATCGAACGGACTTGGTGATGGCGAAGTCGCCGAATCGGGGCTTGAAGAGGACGGAGAAGCTGGGGCCGGCGCCGCCGGGGCCGAAGGGGCTGAACTCGGCGGTCATGGCCAAAGGGGCGGCGGCGAAGGCCGAGCCGAGGAGGTCGACGCCGGTCTTGAGGACGAAGGAGAAGGGTCTCAAGGGATCGGTGGGGCGGTACGAGGCGCCGAAGGAGGTGGCCGAGTCGAAGGCGGTGGCGAGGTCGAGGCGCAGCTCCGCGGCGTTGCCGACCGTGAAGCCGGAGATTAAGGGGAGGCCGAGGACGCTGATGGGGACCTTGGCGCGCATCAGAGGGTTCTTCTCCTCTCGGAATTTGATCGACGCCTTCATGGCCCCTTCTCTCTCTCTATCTCTCTCTCTTTCTGTCCCCTAGGGTTTCGCTCCCCCGGTCTCTGAGTTCGAAAACCCTACGTAGAAGAAGAGGCGGGAGACGGTGACTTTGGCGGAGATGGAGTTGAGGGACGGAGCTGAACTATATAGATGAGAAGAAGAGGTTTTTTCATAATAACACAAGACCGCGCCGACTATATATAGACGAGAAACGTTTTTTTAAAAGTAAATTTTTAAAATTTTATAATTTATCTTTATGATATGGATAGAGTCAAATTTTTATGATAATTAAATTATTTTATTCACTATCTTATTTAAATTAGGATTTGATTATATTTGTAGTTGAATTTTTAATATTTAAAATTTAAATAGATAAATTTGTTAAGATTTAAATCTATTTAGACTAGAATTTGAATAAATTTTTATGTAAGTTATAAATTTAGAGTCAAATTTTTATAATAATTAAATTATTTTATTCACTAGCTTATTTAAATTAGGATTTGATTATATCTGTAGTTGAATCCTAGTTGAATTAAGATTAATATTTAAATTTTAAAGAGATAAATTTGTTAAGATTTAAATCTATTTAGACTATGATTTGAATAGTTTTCGATGTAAGTTATAAATTTAGAGTCAAATTTTTATAATAATTAAATTATTTTATTCACTAGCTTATTTAAATTAGGATTTGATTATATTTGTAGTTGAATCCTAGTTGGATTAAGATTAATATTTAAATTTTAAAGAGATAAATTTGTTAAGATTTAAATCTATTTAGACAATGATTTGAATAGTTTTTTTATGTAAGTTATAATTTAGAGTCAAATTTTTATAATAATTAAATTATTTTATTCACTAGCTTATTTAAATTAGGATTTGATTATATTTGTAGTTGAATTCTAATTGGATTAAGATTAATATTCAAATTTTAAAGAGATAAATTTGTTAAGATTTAAATCTATTTAGACTATGATTTGAATAGTTTTTTATGTAAGTTATAAATTTAGAGTCAAATTTTTATAATAATTAAATTATTTTATTCACTAGCTTATTTAAATTAGGATTTAATTATATTTGTAGTTGAATCCTAGTTGGATTAAGATTAATATTTAAATTTTAAAGAGATAAATTTGTTAAGATTTAAATCTATTTAGACTATGATTTGAATAGTTTTCGATGTAAGTTATAAATTTAGAGTCAAATTTTTATAATAATTAAATTATTTTATTCACTAGCTTAATTAAATTAGGATTTAATTATATTTGTAGTTGAATCCTAGTTGGATTAAGATTAAAATTTAAATTTTAAAGTGTAATACTCGAGGAATAAATTGTAAAAGTTATAACAAGTTGGAATATAATAAAATTTGAAAGTTGATTTTTTTTAGAATTAATGTTGTAGAACAAATGGCAATTTCTATAACAACTATTAGATCCGAGTTTGATCTTAAAAATCCGAGATCACCAGTAGAACCGTCTCGTCAAACTACTTAAAGAAAGTGTAATCCGATTTTCGATCTGACGGTCGGATCGTCGCGAAAACAGCGAATAAGGTGTGGGGCCCACAACTTAAGTGGATGAATAGTAACCCCTAAACTAATTTTCCCTCGTGATCAACTTTGGCCAATTCGCTGTCTGGAGCTCGATTATGGTGGTCCAGGTAGTCGATTTTAATGGCTTCGACATTCTGGACGTAATGGCGCTGACGAAATTTCCGTTTGACGAGTCTAAGTTCTCGAAAAGCGTGAAATACTCAGAAAATGGTATTATTTTGCAAAAACTCCTTATATTTTATGTACCTAACAACAAGGAAATGACTGGTGAGGGTTTTCTGTGCATGATGGGTTGTATATGGATGGACCTAAATTTAAATATAGAGAAATGAGGGGTTAAATGGCATTTTGTGCATATATTACCCTAATCTATACGTGGTGAGCCCTAAGATGAACCCTAGCCGTTTCTTGTGATAACCGCAGCCTCCCCACAACTTCTCTCCACCTTCTCTGTGATTCCCAAGCCGCACGCTGCCAGCAGTTGCCGGCCATCGCCGGAGAAAGTAAGAGAACTCATCTTGTTTTTTCGAGTGGGTTGGGGAAGTATCACCTTGGGGGCTTGGGATCTCTCTAAATCTACACTGAGATCATCTCTGGCATCCAGGGAGCCAAGTCCAAGAAACCCGACGCCTAGAACAGCCGCGCGCCACCGGGACACTTTTATCGTCTTCTTCGGGTCCGGCAAGGTGAGCCCCGTTTCTTTATGTTTTTTTTTACAACCTGGACATTTGCAGTCGATTACTGACACCAAGAGGGTGATCCAGGTGTAGTGGCCCGGCCTCTTGACCTCCGGTTGCCGTCGGGTAGAGAAAGGTCGCCGGAACCCTAATTTCTTGGCCGGAAATTGTACGCGCTGCTCCGGAGCTCCGGCCTTGGATCCAATTCGACCAAAAACTCCTGCTGGTCCCCAGGAAGACCTCCAAAAAGTTTGGGAGGTTTTGGTGCAGAATCTGGTGCGGGGGAGCAAAACCTATTATTTGGGTTCTTGAACTCGGCCGCCCGCCGCCGCCGTCGCTTCCTTCGGTGCCGGCCAGCTCTGGTAAGCATTCTAGCACCTTAAGCTTGCCTCTGGACCTTTTGCATGCAAGCCATGCGGAGTTATTTAAAAGTTGCCATTAATGGGTTAATTAAGGTCCATTATTTCTTTCTCGGGTTGGGGGGTTCACAGGAGTTTCCAAGCTTCCTTGGCTGATGTTAATTCCACCTCTGGAAGTCCCAGGAAGGTGATGCTCACCTTTATTTGAAGCTTGACCGAGAGGTTTTTAAGCTTGGCCAACTTGAGCTCCATCAAGTGAAGGTTGGGTTCAGCTTACTCCAGGATTTAAACCAACCGTGTTTCTACCCCCCACAGGTGAGCCCCAAGCTTTTTGTGATGTCCTCTAAGTAATGCTCACAGTAGTTGATGCCCAGAAATTGTAAATATTTAATTGTCCTATGTCGAGCTCTTGTTTTGATGGTTTGACCCTACACTTAGTTTGGTGCATTAGCTAAGGTTCAGGGATGAGCCTCTAAGTTATTTAATACCCCTGAGCATGATGCTCACACAAATCGAGAAAAAGGTCCAGAGGCAAGCTTAAGGTGCTAGAATGCTTACCAGAGCTGGCCGGCACCGAAGGAAGCGACGGCGGCGGCGGGCGGCCGAGTTCAAGAACCCAAATAATAGGTTTTGCTCCCCCGCACCAGATTCTGCACCAAAACCTCCCAAACTTTTTGGAGGTCTTCCTGGGGACCAGCAGGAGTTTTTGGTCGAATTGGATCCAAGGCCGGAGCTCCGGAGCAGCGCGTACAATTTCCGGCCAAGAAATTAGGGTTCCGGCGACCTTTCTCTACCCGACGGCAACCGGAGGTCAAGAGGCCGGGCCACTACACCTGGATCACCCTCTTGGTGTCAGTAATCGACTGCAAATGTCCAGGTTGTAAAAAAAAACATAAAGAAACGGGGCTCACCTTGCCGGACCCGAAGAAGACGATAAAGTGTCCCGGTGGCGCGCGGCTGTTCTAGGCGTCGGGTTTCTTGGACTTGGCTCCCTGGATGCCAGAGATGATCTCAGTGTAGATTTAGAGAGATCCCAAGCCCCCAAGGTGATACTTCCCCAACCCACTCGAAAAAACAAGATGAGTTCTCTTACTTTCTCCGGCGATGGCCGGCAACTGCTGGCAGCGTGCGGCTTGGGAATCACAGAGAAGGTGGAGAGAAGTTGTGGGGAGGCTGCGGTTATCACAAGAAACGGCTAGGGTTCATCTTAGGGCTCACCACGTATAGATTAGGGTAATATATGCACAAAATGCCATTTAACCCCTCATTTCTCTATTTTTAAATTTAGGTCCATCCATATACAACCCATCATGCACAGAAAACCCTCACCAGTCATTTCCTTGTTGTTTGGTACATAAAATATAAGGAGTTTTTGCAAAATAATACCATTTTCTGAGTATTTCACGCTTTTCGAGAACTTAGACTCGTCAAACGGAAATTTCGTCAGCGCCATTACGTCCAGAATGTCGAAGCCATTAAAATCGACTACCTGGACCACCATAATCGAGCTCCAGACAGCGAATTGGCCAAAGTTGATCACGAGGGAAAATTAGTTTAGGGGTTACTATTCATCCACTTAAGTTGTGGGCCCCACACCTTATTCGCTGTTTTCGCGACGATCCGACCGTCAGATCGAAAATCGGATTACACTTTCTTTAAGTAGTTTGACGAGACGGTTCTACTGGTGATCTCGGATTTTTAAGATCAAACTCGGATCTAATAGTTGTTATAGAAATTGCCATTTGTTCTACAACATTAATTCTAAAAAAAATCAACTTTCAAATTTTATTATATTCCAACTTGTTATAACTTTTACAATTTATTCCTCGAGTATTACATCACCCACCCCTTATAAAAAGTTTCGTCCCCGAAACTTGAATACAATCATGAATCAAATAAATGAGGAAAACGCTCCAGCATTTCAGACTCACGCTCCCACGTGGCCTCGCGTTCCTCGTGATTCTCCCACTGTATCTTCACATAGGGGATCGTTCTATTTCGCAGCTTCTTCTCATCACGTGCAAGGATCCGCATAGGAGTTTCATCGTAACTCAGATCCTCCCGAAGCTGAACAGAGGTAGGGCTGATGATATGCGTAGGATCAGATATATATTTCCGCAACATGGAGACGTGGAAGACATTATGCACACGGGCAAGGCTCGGAGGAAGTGCTAGTCGATAAGCCACTGGACCGATGCGCTCTAATATCTCAAAAGGTCCCACAAAACGAGGACTCAACTTGTTTCGCAACCCAAAACGCTTGATTCCCCTAGTTGGCGATACTTTCAATAACACGTGATCACCAACTTGGAACTCAAGGTCACGTCTGCGCCGGTCAGTATAACTCTTTTGCCTGCTCTGTGCGGTCAACAACCGCTGACGTGCAATTCGCACTTTGGCTTCAGCGTCCTCCAACAGATCTGGCCCGACGATCTGGCGTTCTCCGACATCATCCCAATAGATTGGGGATCGACATCGACGCCCATACAACGCCTCATAAGGCGCCATCCCGATGCTCGCCTGATAACTATTGTTATAAGCGAACTCCACCAGTGGTAGGTATCTGAACCATCCGTCTCCATAATCCATCACGCATGCTCGCAACATGTCCTCCAGTGTCTGGATAACTCGTTCAGACTGCCCGTCACTCTGAGGGTGGAAAGCAGTGCTGAAACTTAACTTGGTGCCCATCGACTGCTGGAGACTTTGCCAAAAGTGAGACACGAAGCGAGTGTCCCGATCCGAGACGATCGACACCGGCACACCATGAAGCCGCACTATCTCGTCGATATACAACTGAGCAAGTCGGTCTCGGGACCATGTCGTGTGAATAGGCAAGAAATGGGCCGACTTGGTGAGTCGATCCACAACAACCCAAATAGCATCGTGGCCTCGCTGGGATCGAGGCAGACCGGTGACAAAATCCATCGTGATCTGCTCCCACTTCCACACAGGAATAGGAAGTGGTTGCAGTTTCCCGCCGGTCGCTGATGCTCAGCCTTAACTTGTTGGCACACCAAGCATTGAGATACATACTTTGCAATATCTGCCTTCATCCCAGGCCACCAAAACTGCTGCTTCAGATCCTTGTACATTTGGTTCCCCCAGGATGCACTGTGTACAGGGATCGATGCGCCTCCATAAGAATCTCACTCCTCAGACTCTCATCTGCCGGAACACACCAACGACCCCGATATCTGATTGAGCCGTCAGTATGCACCTGATAATCATCTGTCTGACCCAAAGATATATCCTCACGAATCCTCACAAAGAAAGGATCTGACTGTTGTCCCTCCTTTATGCGATCAAGAAGGGTTGGCTGAACCACCATAGCCATCAATTGTGCGGTCGTCCCTGCAGGAACTATCTCCAAGTTCAATTTCTGGAACTCCTCCACCAAGCGATCCTGCTCGGTGATCATCATCAATTCAGCCGTACCATGTTTCCGGCTCAAAGCGTCGGCCACAACATTCGCCCGACCCGGATGATACTGAATAGTCAGATCATAATCCTTGAGAAGCTCAAGCCAACGCCGCTGCCTCATATTCAACTCCTTCTGAGTAAAGAGGTACTTGAGACTTTGATGATCAGTATATACTTCGCAGTGAACACCGTAAAGATAATGTCTCCACAGCTTGAGCGCAAAAACCACTGCTGCAAGCTCTAGATCATGGGTGGGATAGTTCTGCTCGTAAGGTTTCAGTTGTCGTGAGGCATATGCAATAACCTTTTCATTTTGCATCAGGACACAACCCAACCCAACCCGGGAAGCATCACAATAGACGACGAAATTCTCGCCTGGGGTTGGTAGGGTTAAGATCGGCGCCTCAGTGAGTCGGCGTTTCAATTCGTCAAAACTGAGTTGGCATTCAGGAGTCCACAAAAACTTCTCTCCCTTCCTCGTTAGACGGTTCAATGGAAGAGAGATCTTGGAGAAGCCTTCGACAAAGCGTCGATAATACCCGGCAAGACCAAGAAAGCTTCGAACCTCGGTGACACTAGTCGGTTGCGGCCAATCAACCACCGACTTAATCTTGCTGGGATCCACAGAAATTCCTGCTCCAGAGATAATATGACCCAGAAAAGAGACCTCTCGAAGCCAGAAATCACATTTCTTCAGCTTTGCATAAAGATTGTTTTCCCGCAACACCTGAAGAACTTGACGCAAATGGTCTTGATGCTCCTCATCGCTCCGTGAATAAACGAGAATATCGTCAATAAAAACCACCACGAAGCGATCAAGGAAGGACTTGAACACCCTGTTCATCATATCCATAAATGCTGCAGGGGCATTAGTGAGTCCAAACGGCATGACTGTGAACTCGTAATGACCATAACGAGTCATGAATGCCGTTTTAGGAATGTCCTCCGCCTTGACTCTCAATTGATGATATCCAGATTGTAGATCGATCTTTGAAAATACCTTCGATCCTTGAAGCTGATCGAAAAGATCGTCTATGCGGGGAAGAGGATACCTATTCTTGATTGTAACTTTGTTCAATTCCCGGTAATCAATACAGAGTCGAAGGCTGCTGTCCTTCTTCTTGACGAATAATACCGGAGCACCCCAAGGCGACACACTAGGTCTGATGAAACCCAGTGACAATAAACCCTCGAGCTGAGCCTTTAGCTCCTGCAACTCGGCGAATGCCATACGATACGGCGCTCGAGAAATAGGTGCTGTACCAGGAACTAGGTCAATAACGAAGTCAATATCACGCTCTGATACCATCTAATCTGTCACGCCCCGAGTGTAGAAAAAGGGCTAAATTTTTTTTTTTTTTTAAATCAGAGTTAAACATTTGAACTCCAAGGCGTGAACAGACCGCCACATATATAGAAAAGCCTCTGTACAAACGGACAGAGTCTCCCCTATATATGTTCGGCTCGAAGAGTACAATATTCAGAGTAGATACAAACGGAACAAGAAATTTAAATCAACATCTACTCTAACACATATATTTGCCCACAACATTATAATCTCAGATATCATTAAAAAGCAACCCTAGATAGCAACAACTAAGCAGGAAAATAAACACATAAGAACAATCCTAGATAGCAACAACTAAACAGGAAAATAAACACATAAGAACAATCCTAGATAGCAACCACTAAACAGGAAAGTAAACACATAGGAACAATCCTAGATAAAGTCCAATCATCATAACATCTCACAATCCAATTATACCAGGGACAATTCTAACGCGTTTGCTCACCAGTTCGTCCCAATGTTCCCGCACCCACTAAACCTGAAAAACAGACACCCAGGGGGTGTGAGATACACTCTACATGTATCCCAGTGGGCACGACGGGCCGAGAAATAGCAAGTCGTACCTACTGGATACAATAATAAGCGGATAAACAAAAACTGAGAATAATAAATGCGGATAAATAAAAGCTGGAGATAACAAACATGGATAATCAACTGAGCATGCTAGATAAGTAAACAAGCATATGATGGATGAACAAGTAATGCATCAAAACTATAAGTGCAAGTATACCCAATCTCATGCCACTGTTGGTCACTAGTGCCTCAGGCTAATGCCACCACTGGACACCAGGACCTCAGGCTAATACCGCTCTGGAAACCAGTATGCTATCATAACCCCAACGGGCTCACGGGTCCATGTGACCTCTCTACCGGTAAAGAACACCCTTGCGGGTAGCTAATCCGCGGGTGTGCGTGACTGAAAGCTGGCTCAACGGCGATCATAATGCTGATGCTCAAACCACTGTCTAAAGACCCAATAATCGGCAAAAGCCGAGGAAGATCCCCACCGGGATATATATACAAATACTGAAATATATCATGCCATCCATGGAAGTAATAACTCCTATTCTAAACATGCAGTGAAGAATGGAGACAAGTATAGAGCATAACTAGTAATCAATCAGGCATGGCATGTGTCCAGATATGTACAACTACTGCTGGAAATAAAATCATCATGATAACTCAATAACGAAACATCACTGATAGGAAACAACAAGGGGTCTAGCCTATTACAATACCCGTAGGGCCGATCTGATAAAAAGCGGACCGAAGATAACCCACCTCTAGGCTGACGGTCACGATATCCGCTGGACGGGTCACGGGCTGACTCCTGACTGCTGGGGCCTACAATAATATCACGTGTCAATATAGGGTTCGTCAAAGTCACAGAAACGTGTATTTAGCGCGAATCGCCAACAACCGACAATTTGTCGATTTACGGTTCGTTAAGAAATCTCCGCTCAACAAACACCTTTGGAACCCAACGAAAAATCCTTAAATCATATAAATATTAAATACAACTTCCCACTATGTTACAATTGCAGTAAGCCCCCCAGACTTTTCAGAATTGCATAATAAATCAATGGTTTTTCACTAATAAATTCATAACTTTTAATCCAAAGCATCTTAAATCACCATATTTTACCAGCACTTATATTTCGATGTGCTGGAACTCGTGCTCATAGTCTGGATTCAATTTGAGCAACCCAAATGCAGATTGGCCTATAACTATTGTATATTAATGTTCAATGTTGCAACAACCATTAATCACTTGGTTCATTTTTCACTATTAGTGTGAGCATCATGCTCAGGGGTATTAATAACTTAGAGGCTCATCCCTGAACCTTAGCTAATGCACCAAACTAAGTGTAGGGTCAAACCATCAAAACAAGAGCTCGACATAGGACAATTAAATATTTACAATTTCTGGGCATCAACTACTGTGAGCATTACTTAGAGGACATCACAAAAAGCTTGGGGCTCACCTGTGGGGGGTAGAAACAACGGTTGGTTTAAATCCTGGAGTAAGCTGAACCCAACCTTCACTTGATGGAGCTCAAGTTGGCCAAGCTTAAAAACCTCTCGGTCAAGCTTCAAATAAAGGTGAGCATCACCTTCCTGGGACTTCCAGAGGTGGAATTAACATCAGCCAAGGAAGCTTGGAAACTCCTGTGAACCCCCCAACCCGAGAAAGAAATAATGGACCTTAATTAACCCATTAATGGCAACTTTTAAATAACTCCGCATGGCTTGCATGCAAAAGGTCCAGAGGCAAGCTTAAGGTGCTAGAATGCTTACCAGAGCTGGCCGGCACCGAAGGAAGCGACGGCGGCGGCGGGCGGCCGAGTTCAAGAACCCAAATAATAGGTTTTGCTCCCCCGCACCAGATTCTGCACCAAAACCTCCCAAACTTTTTGGAGGTCTTCCTGGGGACCAGCAGGAGTTTTTGGTCGAATTGGATCCAAGGCCGGAGCTCCGGAGCAGCGCGTACAATTTCCGGCCAAGAAATTAGGGTTCCGGCGACCTTTCTCTACCCGACCCGACGCAACCGGAGGTCAAGAGGCGGGCCACTACACCTGGATCACCCTCTTGGTGTCAGTAATCGACTGCAAATGTCCAGGTTGTAAAAAAAAACATAAAGAACGGGGCTCACCTTGCCGGACCCGAAGAAGACGATAAAAGTGTCCCGGTGGCGCGCGGCTGTTCTAGGCGTCGGGTTTCTTGGACTTGGCTCCCTGGATGCCAGAGATGATCTCAGTGTAGATTTAGAGAGATCCCAAGCCCCCAAGGTGATACTTCCCCAACCCACTCGAAAAAACAAGATGAGTTCTCTTACTTTCTCGGCGATGGCCGGCAACTGCTGGCAGCGTGCGGCTTGGGAATCACAGAGAAGGTGGAGAGAAGTTGTGGGGAGGCTGCGGTTATCACAAGAAACGGCTAGGGTTCATCTTAGGGCTCACCACGTATAGATTAGGGTAATATATGCACAAAATGCCATTTAACCCCTCATTTCTCTATTTTTAAATTTAGGTCCATCCATATACAACCCATCATGCACAGAAAACCCTCACCAGTCATTTCCTTGTTGTTTGGTACATAAAATATAAGGAGTTTTTGCAAAATAATACCATTTTCTGAGTATTTCACGCTTTTCGAGAACTTAGACTCGTTTTCTGTGCATGATGGGTTGTATATGGATGGACCTAAATTTAAAAATAGAGAAATGAGGGGTTAAATGGCATTTTGTGCATATATTACCCTAATCTATACGTGGTGAGCCCTAAGATGAACCCTAGCCGTTTCTTGTGATAACCGCAGCCTCCCCACAACTTCTCTCCACCTTCTCTGTGATTCCCAAGCCGCACGCTGCCAGCAGTTGCCGGCCATCGCCGAGAAAGTAAGAGAACTCATCTTGTTTTTTCGAGTGGGTTGGGGAAGTATCACCTTGGGGGCTTGGGATCTCTCTAAATCTACACTGAGATCATCTCTGGCATCCAGGGAGCCAAGTCCAAGAAACCCGACGCCTAGAACAGCCGCGCGCCACCGGGACACTTTTATCGTCTTCTTCGGGTCCGGCAAGGTGAGCCCCGTTTCTTTATGTTTTTTTTTACAACCTGGACATTTGCAGTCGATTACTGACACCAAGAGGGTGATCCAGGTGTAGTGGCCCGGCCTCTTGACCTCCGGTTGCCGTCGGGTAGAGAAAGGTCGCCGGAACCCTAATTTCTTGGCCGGAAATTGTACGCGCTGCTCCGGAGCTCCGGCCTTGGATCCAATTCGACCAAAAACTCCTGCTGGTCCCCAGGAAGACCTCCAAAAGTTTGGGAGGTTTTGGTGCAGAATCTGGTGCGGGGGAGCAAAACCTATTATTTGGGTTCTTGAACTCGGCCGCCCGCCGCCGCCGTCGCTTCCTTCGGTGCCGGCCAGCTCTGGTAAGCATTCTAGCACCTTAAGCTTGCCTCTGGACCTTTTGCATGCAAGCCATGCGGAGTTATTTAAAAGTTGCCATTAATGGGTTAATTAAGGTCCATTATTTCTTTCTCGGGTTGGGGGGTTCACAGGAGTTTCCAAGCTTCCTTGGCTGATGTTAATTCCACCTCTGGAAGTCCCAGGAAGGTGATGCTCACCTTTATTTGAAGCTTGACCGAGAGGTTTTTAAGCTTGGCCAACTTGAGCTCCATCAAGTGAAGGTTGGGTTCAGCTTACTCCAGGATTTAAACCAACCGTGTTTCTACCCCCCACAGGTGAGCCCCAAGCTTTTTGTGATGTCCTCTAAGTAATGCTCACAGTAGTTGATGCCCAGAAATTGTAAATATTTAATTGTCCTATGTCGAGCTCTTGTTTTGATGGTTTGACCCTACACTTAGTTTGGTGCATTAGCTAAGGTTCAGGGATGAGCCTCTAAGTTATTTAATACCCCTGAGCATGATGCTCACACTAATAGTGAAAAATGAACCAAGTGATTAATGGTTGTTGCAACATTGAACATTAATATACAATAGTTATAGGCCAATCTGCATTTGGGTTGCTCAAATTGAATCCAGACTATGAGCACGAGTTCCAGCACATCGAAATATAAGTGCTGGTAAAATATGGTGATTTAAGATGCTTTGGATTAAAAGTTATGAATTTATTAGTGAAAAACCATTGATTTATTATGCAATTCTGAAAAGTCTGGGGGGCTTACTGCAATTGTAACATAGTGGGAAGTTGTATTTAATATTTATATGATTTGAGGATTTTTCGTTGGGTTCCAAAGGTGTTTGTTGAGCGGAGATTTCTTAACGAACCGTAAATCGACAAATTGTCGGGTTGTTGGCGATTCGCGCTAAATACACGTTTCTGTGACTTTGACGAACCCTATATTGACACGTGATATTATTGTAGGCCCCAGCAGTCAGGAGTCAGCCCGTGACCCGTCCAGCGGATATCGTGACCGTCAGCCTAGAGGTGGGTTATCTTCGGTCCGCTTTTTATCAGATCGGCCCTACGGGTATTGTAATAGGCTAGACCCCTTGTTGTTTCCTATCAGTGATGTTTCGTTATTGAGTTATCATGATGATTTTATTTCCAGCAGTAGTTGTACATATCTGGACACATGCCATGCCTGATTGATTACTAGTTATGCTCTATACTTGTCTCCATTCTTCACTGCATGTTTAGAATAGGAGTTATTACTTCCATGGATGGCATGATATATTTCAGTATTTGTATATATATCCCGGTGGGGATCTTCCTCGGCTTTTGCCGATTATTGGGTCTTTAGACAGTGGTTTGAGCATCAGCATTATGATCGCCGTTGAGCCAGCTTTCAGTCACGCACACCCGCGGATTAGCTACCCGCAAGGGTGTTCTTTACCGGTAGAGAGGTCACATGGACCCGTGAGCCCGTTGGGGTTATGATAGCATACTGGTTTCCAGAGCGGTATTAGCCTGAGTCCTGGTGTCCAGTGGTGGCATTAGCCTGAGGCACTAGTGACCAACAGTGGCATGAGATTGGGTATACTTGCACTTATAGTTTTGATGCATTACTTGTTCATCCATCATATGCTTGTTTACTTATCTAGCATGCTCAGTTGATTATCCATGTTTGTTATCTCCAGCTTTTATTTATCCGCATTTATTATTCTCAGTTTTGTTTATCCGCTTATTATTGTATCCAGTAGGTACGACTTGCTATTTCTCGGCCCGTCGTGCCCACTGGGATACATGTAGAGTGTATCTCACACCCCCTGGGTGTCTGTTTTTCAGGTTTAGTGGGTGCGGGAACATTGGGACGAACTGGTGAGCAAACGCGTTAGAATTGTCCCTGGTATAATTGGATTGTGAGATGTTATGATGATTGGACTTTATCTAGGATTGTTCCTATGTGTTTACTTTCCTGTTTAGTGGTTGCTATCTAGGATTGTTCTTATGTGTTTATTTTCCTGTTTAGTTGTTGCTATCTAGGATTGTTCTTATGTGTTTATTTTCCTGCTTAGTTGTTGCTATCTAGGGTTGCTTTTTAATGATATCTGAGATTATAATGTTGTGGGCAAATATATGTGTTAGAGTAGATGTTGATTTAAATTTCTTGTTCCGTTTGTATCTACTCTGAATATTGTACTCTTCGAGCCGAACATATATAGGGGAGACTCTGTCCGTTTGTACAGAGGCTTTTCTATATATGTGGCGGTCTGTTCACGCCTTGGAGTTCAAATGTTTAACTCTGATTTAAAAAAAAAAAAAAATTTAGCCCTTTTTCTACACTCGGGGCGTGACATAAAGAGATAAATTTGTTAAGATTTAAATCTATTTAGACTATGATTTGAATAGTTTTTTATGTAAGTTATAAATTTAGAGTCAAATTTTTATAATAATTAAATTATTTTATTCACTAGCTTATTTAAATTAGGATTTGATTATATTTGTAGTTGAATTCTAATTGGATTAAGATTAATATTCAAATTTTAAAGAGATAAATTTGTTAAAATTTAAATCTATTTAGACTATGATTTGAATAGTTTTTGATGTAAGTTATAAATTTAGAGTCAAATTTTTATAATAATTAAATTATTTTATTCACTAGCTTATTTAAATTAGGATTTGATTATATTTGTAGTTGAATTCTAGTTGGATTAAGATTAATATTTAAATTTTAAAAAGATAAATTTGTTAAGATTTAAATCTATTTAGATTAGGATTTGAATAGCTTTTGATGTAAGTTCTAAATTTAGAGTCAAATTTTTATAATAATTAAATTATTTTATTCACTAGCTTATTTTAATTAGGATTTGATTATATTTGTAGTTGAATCCTAGTTGGATTAAGATTAATATTTAAATTTTAAAAAGATAAATTTGTTAAGATTTAAATCTATTTAGACTAGAATTTGAATAGCTTTTGATGTAAGTTATAAATTTAGAGTCAAATTTTTATAATAATTAAATTATTTTATTCACTAGCTTATTTAAATTAGGATTTGATTATATCTGTAGTTGAATCCTAGTTGGATTAAGATTAATATTTAAATTTTAAAGAGATAAATTTGTTAAGATTTAAATCTATTTAGACTAGAATTTGAATAATTTTTTATCTAAGTTATAAATTTAGAGTCAAATTTTTATAATAAATAAATTATTTTATTCACTAGCTTATTTAAATTAGGATTTGATTATATATGTAGTTGAATTCTAGTTGGATTAAGATTAATATTTAAATTTTAAAGAGATAAATTTGTTAAGATTTAAATCTATTTAGACTAGAATTTGAATAGCTTTTGATGTAAGTTATAAATTTAGAGTCAAATTTTTATAATAATTAAATTATTTTATTCACTAGCTTATTTAAATTAGGATTTGATTATATTTGTAGTTGAATCCTAGTTGGATTAAGATTAATATTTAAATTTTAAAGAGATAAATTTGTTAAGATTTAAATCTATTTACTTTCTTTTAAAAGTAAATTTTTAAAATTTTATAATTTATCTTTATGATATGGATAGAGTCAAATTTTTATGATAATTAAATTATTTTATTCACTAGCTTATTTAAATTAGGATTTGATTATATATGTAGTTGAATTCTAGTTAGATTAAGATTAATATTTAAATTTTAAAGAGATAAATTGTTAAGATTTAAATCTATTTAGACTAGAATTTGAATAGCTTTTGATGTAAGTTATAAATTTAGAGTCAAATTTTTATAATAATTAAATTATTTTATTCACTAGCTTATTTAAATTAGGATTTGATTATATTTGTAGTTGAATCCTAGTTGGATTAAGATTAATTTTTAAATTTTAAAGAGATAAATTTGTTAAGATTTAAATCTATTTAGACTATGATTTGAATAGTTTTTCACTAGCTTATTTAAATAAGGATTTGATTATATATGTAGTTGAATTCTAGTTGGATTAAGATTAATATTTAAATTTTAAAGAGATAAATTTGTTAAGATTTAAATCTATTTAGACTAGAATTTGAATAGCTTTTGATGTAAGTTATAAATTTAGAGTCAAATTTTTATAATAATTAAATTATTTTATTCACTAGCTTATTTAAATTAGGATTTGATTATATTTGTAGTTGAATCCTAGTTGGATTAAGATTAATATTTAAATTTTAAAGAGATAAATTTGTTAAGATTTAAATCTATTTACTTTCTTTTAAAAGTAAATTTTTAAAATTTTATAATTTATCTTTATGATATGGATAGAGTCAAATTTTTATGATAATTAAATTATTTTATTCACTAGCTTATTTAAATTAGGATTTGATTATATTTGTAGTTGAATTCTAGTTGGATTAAGATTAATATTTAAATTTTAAAAAGATAAATTTGTTAAGATTTAAATCTATTTAGACTAGAATTTAAATAGCTTTTGATGTAAGTTATCAATTTAGAGTCAAATTTTTATAATAATTAAATTATTTTATTCACTAGCTTATTTAAATTAGGATTTGATTATATTTGTAGTTGAATCCTAGTTGGATTAAGATTAATATTTAAATTTTAAAGAGATAAATTTGTTAAGATTTAAATCTATTTAGACTATGATTTGAATAGTTTTTGATGTAAGTTATAAATTTAGAGTCAAATTTTTATAATAATTAAATTATTTTATTCACTAGCTTATTTAAATTAGGATTTAATTATATTTGTAGTTGAATCCTAGTTGGATTATGATTAATATTTAAATTTTAAAGAGATAAATTTGTTAAGATTTAAATCTATTTAGACTATGATTTGAAAAGTTTTTTATGTAAGTTATAAATTTAGAGTCAAATTTTTATAATAATTAAATTATTTTATTCACTAGCTTATTTAAATTAGGATTTGATTATATTTGTAGTTGAATTCTAATTGGATTAAGATTAATATTCAAATTTTAAAAAGATAAATTTGTTAAGATTTAAATTTATTTAGACTATGATTTGAATAGTTTTTGATGTAAGTTATAAATTTAGAGTCAAATTTTTATAATTATTAAATTATTTTATTCACTAGCTTATTTAAATTAGGATTTGATTATATTTGTAGTTGAATTCTAGTTGGATTAAGATTAATATTTAAATTTTAAAAAGATAAATTTGTTAAGATTTAAATCTATTTAGACTAGAATTTGAATAGCTTTTGATGTAAGTTATAAATTTAGAGTCAAATTTTTATAATAATTAAATTATTTTATTCACTAGCTTATTTAAATTAGGATTTGATTATATTTATAGTTGAATCCTAGTTGGATTAAGATTAATATTTAAATTTTAAAGAGATAAATTTGTTAAGATTTAAATCTATTTACTTTCTTTTAAAAGTAAATTTTTAAAATTTTATAATTTATCTTTATGATATGGATAGAGTCAAATTTTTATGATAATTAAATTATTTTATTCACTAGCTTATTTAAATTAGGATTTGATTATATATGTAGTTGAATTCTAGTTGGATTAAGATTAATATTTAAATTTTAAAGAGATAAATTTGTTAAGATTTAAATCTATTTAGACTAGAATTTGAATAGCTTTTGATGTAAGTTATAAATTTAGAGTCAAATTTTTATAATAATTAAATTATTTTATTCACTAGCTTATTTAAATTAGGATTTGATTATATTTGTAGTTGAATCCTAGTTGGATTAAGATTAATTTTTAAATTTTAAAGAAATAAATTTGTTAAGATTTAATTCTATTTAGACTATGATTTGAATAGTTTTCGATGTAAGTTATAAATTTAGAGTCAAATTTTTATAATAATTAAATTATTTTATTCACTAGCTTATTTAAATTAGGATTTAATTATATTTGTAGTTGAATCCTAGTTGGATTAAGATTAATATTTAAATTTTAAAGAGATAAATTTGTTAAGATTTAAATCTATTTAGACTATGATTTGAATAGTTTTTTATGTAAGTTATAAATTTAGAGTCAAATTTTTATAATAATTAAATTATTTTATTCACTAGCTTATTTAAATTAGGATTTGATTATATTTGTAGTTGAATTCTAATTGGATTAAGATTAATATTCAAATTTTAAAGAGATAAATTTGTTAAGATTTAAATCTATTTAGACTATGATTTGAATAGTTTTTTATGTAAGTTATAAATTTAGAGTCAAATTTTTATAATAATTAAATTATTTTATTCACTAGCTTATTTAAATTAGGATTTGATTATATTTGTAGTTGAATTCTAGTTGGATTAAGATTAATATTTAAATTTTAAAAAGATAAATTTGTTAAGATTTAAATTTATTTAGACTATGATTTGAATAGTTTTTTATGTAAGTTATAAATTTAGAGTCAAATTTTTATAATTATTAAATTATTTTATTCACTAGCTTATTTAAATTAGGATTTGATTATATTTGTAGTTGAATTCTAGTTGGATTAAGATTAATATTTAAATTTTAAAGAGATAAATTTGTTAAGATTTAAATCTATTTAGACAAGAATTTGAATAGCTTTTGATGTAAGTTATAAATTTAGAGTCAAATTTTTATAATAATTAAATTATTTTATTCACTAGCTTATTTAAATTAGGATTTGATTATATTTGTAGTTGAATCCTAGTTGGATTAAGATTAATATTTAAATTTTAAAGAGATAAATTTGTTAAGATTTAAATCTATTTACTTTCTTTTAAAAGTAAATTTTTAAAATTTTATAATTTATCTTTATGATATGGATAGAGTCAAATTTTTATGATAATTAAATTATTTTATTCACTAGCTTATTTAAATTAGGATTTGATTATATTTGTAGTTGAATTCTAGTTGGATTAAGATTAATATTTAAATTTTAAAGAGATAAATTTGTTAAGATTTAATTCTATTTAGACTAGGATTTGAATAGTTTTTTATGTAAGTTATAAATTTAGAGTCAAATTTTTATAATAATTAAATTATTTTATTCACTAGCTTATTTAAATTAGGATTTGATTATATTTGTAGTTGAATCCTAGTTGGATTAAGATTAATATTTAAATTTTAAAGAGATAAATTTGTTAAGATTTAAATCTATTTAGACTATGATTTGAATAGTTTTTTATGTAAATTATAAATTTAGAGTCAAATTTTTATAATAATTAAATTCTTTTATTCACTAGCTTATTTAAATTAGGATTTGATTATATTTGTAGTTGAATCCTAATTGGATTAAGATTAATATTTAAATTTTAAAGAGGTAAGTTTGTTGAGATTTAAATCTATTTAGACTAGGATTTGAATAGCTTTTGATGTAAGTTATAAATATATCATATTATTTTAAGGTGGTGTTAAGGTAGATATACCCACGTTGATGGTAATACCCATGGAGGTGGTGGGGTCTAAGATTTAGCCACACCCATATAATGGTATCCACACCCACGGTGGTTGTAATACCCATGGATGTGGTGGGTGCTAGGATTTAGCCACACCCATATAGTAGTATCCACACCCATGGAGGTGGTGGGGGCTAGAATTTAGCCACACCTATAGTGTTTCTAGGTGAGAGAGATTCAGGAGAAGGGCTCGGGTTGAAGCTACTTTATTGTAGAAGAACAGAGTAGTCGATGTAATTTTTTTTCTTGGTTAATGAATCTTATTTAACCAGCATATTTTCTTGTATTGGTTTTTTTCTATTTGTGGTTGTATTGGTTCCAGTTTTATTGAGGGGACGATTTTTTTGGTAAAAATTCGATTTGACGTTTTCGCTGCGGAATCTCAACTCTAGGCGATACCAGAGCGGATTGTCGTATCGAAGCGGGTTGCGGATTCAGAGAATCTGGTACCGAGGCGAGTATCGGATTTTTCCAACAATTAATATCGGAGCTAAAGATTGGCGATTCTCAGGAGATATCGTATCAGAGTACTGGATTACCGATCATCACGGGAGGCGATCATAATTAGATCTCACTTGGCGTGTTGGACTCGAAGGTATGTAATTTTTCGGCTTTAGGTGGAGATAGAGAGCCCAAAAGTGAGATCGGAAATGTAGTCGCTCAAGGTGGAGCGGAGGAGAGCTCGATGTAGCGATTGAAGACTACAAATCAAATCAAGGTGGAGATTTTTATGATTTGATTATATTTGTAGTTGAATCCTAGTTGGATTAAGATTAATATTTAAATCTTAAAGAGATAAGTTTGTTAAGATTTAAATATTAATTAGAATAAAAATTTATTTAGACTAAGATTTGGATAGCTTTTGATGTAAGCTATAAATATACGGTGGTGGTAATACTCATGGAGGTGGTAATACCCGTAAGGTGGTGGGGGCTGGAATTTAGCCACACCCATATAGTGGTATACAGAGTGGTGGTAACACCCATGTAGGTGGTGGAGGCTATAATTTAGCCACACCTATAGTTTTCTAGGTTTATAGAAGACAAGAGAAGGGTGAGAGAGATTCGGGAGAAGGACAAGAGAAGGGTGAAAGAGATTCGGAAGAAGGGCTCGGGTTGAAGCTACTTTATTGCAAAAGAAAAGAGGGGTCGGTGTAATTCTTTTCTTGGTTAATGAATCTTAGTTCACCCGCATATTTTCTTGTATTGGTTTTCTTCTTTTCGTGGTTGTATTGGTTCTAGTTTTGTTGAGGGGACGACGGCATATTTTGTTGTATTGATTTTCTAATTTTATTCTCTTTGTAGTTGTATTGGTTCTAGTTTTGTTGAGGGGACGGGTTTTTTTTTTTTTTGGTAAAAATCCGATTTTACGTTTCCGCTGTGGAATTCCAACTCTAGGCGGTACCAGAGCTGATTGCGGTATCGAAACGGGTTACTACGGATTCAGAGAATCTGGTACCGGGGCGAGTACCGAATTTGTACCGAATTTTTTCAAATATAAAGATAAAATATGAATCTGGTACCGGGGTGAGTATCGAATTTTTTCAAATATAAAGATAAAATAAAATGAGAATGTAGTTATAAATCAGATTTTAGTAAATTTAAGTTGTTATTATTCACTAATTAATAACAATCTAAATCTTTTAACACTAACTAATAACAATTTAAATCTTTTAAAAATTTATATATAACCATTTATAACCATATTCTTATTTTATTTTATTTTATATAATAATAAATTAAATCTCTTAAAAATATGATTAATATTCATAAAAGTTATAAAATTATTTAAAATTATAGTTAAAAATGATAAATATTTTACGTCTTTAGACGCCTTTATAAAGGAAAATATTATATCTAGTGCTGACTTGGCAATAAAGTAGGTTATTTTTCAAATAAAATTTTTACATGATCAATTAGCTAATTATAATTTTTTTAAAAAATTATTAAAAAAAAAAAAAAAAAAAAAATCCTAGATGGCTCCTATCCAGAGGAGCCCTCATGTTTCCATAAAATTACGATGAGAAGATCATGGCATCTTCTGGGCCTGGCCCATTTCAGGTTAGGCTTAATATTCGGCCTAGGATAACTCAGCCCTTCTAAACGTATTCAAGCGGAACCCGATCCAAAGTAGGTGTTACTTGGGCCCGATCAATCTAGGCCGGCCTTTTATCGACCGTTAAAAATCATTACATGGCCCGGCTAGTTGGGCCAAATTTCTTTAGGCCTTATATAATTTACTATATTATTATTAATATATTTTACATCATTCTTGATTTGTTTTTCTTTTTTAAACCTTAATTAATTGACTCACGGTATGAGTAATAAGCTACATGACTCTGTTATTGTTGTTGTTATCTCTTTCTGGAGATAAATTGAGAGAAATTTTAAAGCAAAAAAATATAAAATAATTAAGATTCTGGAAATAAATTGAGAGAAAATTTTAAAGCAAAAAAATATGAAATAATTAAGATTTTAAATTTGAAACATCGCATATCGATAATTAAGTGTTTAAAGATATACTCGATTTCTCTACCATTGTTACGATCACCAATGTTTTCCCAAAAAGGAATGGGGGAAAACGTGAGGATGTTGTGGAAAGAAAATTTAAAAGAACCAGAAATTAGAAGGGTTCATGCTTCCCAGATACCCGCAGGTACCCGGTTAATTATGCCGTCCTTGTTACATTTCGGCCACCTCCGATTAAGCTGATTATGATCAAAATAGCATACTCTAATTATTATTTTTTTTATTTTTATTTATTATTTATTTTGTAATGATAATAATGACAACCATTTTAAAAGTTTTCCTGAGTCATTTACATATTTATGTAAGTATATAAGTCCATGAAATTCATAATATCCAACGCAATTGTCATATTGTCCATAATGTCCAGCGCAATTGTCATATTGTCCATAATGTCCAGCGCAATTGTCATATTGTCCATAATATTTAGCGCAACTGTCATATTGTCTCCGCGGTTATTAAGCTTATATTCACTTGCTTCGAAGCCGATATGATATTTCAACTAACAATAATTTTATCAGCTTAAAACCTTTTTTTTTTTTCTTAAATAAATATTATGGCCTTAAACTTTATATATATATATATATATATATATATATATATATATATATATATATATATATATATTTTAACTCAATGTTAATAACAATTTTATTAGTAAAATTATATTATCCAACACATACTAATTTAAGCATAGTAAAATAATTGATTTCACCCCTGTTACTTGCTCACGAAGCAGCTCACGAAGCAGAGGAAGGAGCTTCGGCGGCGACGCGAACGGTGGACGAGACGGATTCGGCGGCGACCCGAAGAAGGACGAGGTGGCCTCGGCGGCGACTCGAAGGGCGGCTTCGGCGGCGAGGCGGTGCGAAGGGCGGCGGCTCGATGGAGACGCGCGGGCGGCAGCACGGTGGAGATGCGCGCGGTTGGCAAGACGGCTTCGGAGGCGACGCGAGGGGCAGCTCCGGCGGCGAGGCGGCGGCGCGAGCGGACGGCGGCGACGCGAGCGGACGGCGGCGAGGCGGGGCGATGGTGACGTGGGGCGCGGCGCGGCGACACGAGCGACGGCTTGCGAGGAGAAGGCGGCGACGCGAGAGGGGCTTTGGCTCTTTCTGTCTTCTCTTCTTTCTTTTTTTTTTTTGTTTTCTTTTTCTTCTTTTTTTTTTTTTTTTTTTTTTTTTTGGTGAACAGAGCTCTCCCTCAGACTTCTCTTCTTTCTTCTTTTTTTTTTTTTCTCTCTCTGGTGAACCGCCTCCCCTTTCTCCAGTGAAGCTCCCCCCTTTTTATAGGCTCCAATCCGAAGATTTTTTTTTTTTTTTTTTTTTTTATTATTATTATTTTATTTTATTTTATTTTTTTATTTATTTTCATATATATATATATATATATATATATATATATATATATATATATATACTATTTTATTTTATTTTATTATATTTTGTTTTAGAATTAACTGTTTTGGGCCAGCCCAACAAATGCCCCCCACCAGATTGGGTGTGAAGCAAAAGAGGAACACCCAAACTGGTGAGCCACAATATTGATATGGAGAAGAACATATTGATTACTCGGGTAGGGACATCTGGGTGTACCACTTGTTCCAGTATGCTGAGGTTGAACATGATCGGGTAGGGACTACCGAAGAGTGTACCATAGATCAGCTCGAAGTGACTCAACGACTATATGGGCCGCAATGTTGTCACGAAGAAGAACACACTGACCACTCGGGCAGGGACATCTGGGTGTACCACTTGTGCCAATATGCTGAGGTTGAACATGATCGGGTAGGGACTACCGAAGAGTGTACCGTAGACCAGCTTGAAGTGACTCAACGACTATATGGGCCGCAATGTTGTCACGAAGAAGAACACACTGACCACTCGGGCAGGGACATCTGGGTGTACCACTTGTGCCAATGTGCTGAGGTTGAACATGATCGGGTAGGGACTACCGAAGAGTGTACCGTAGATCAGCTCGAAGTGACTCAACGACTATATGGGCCGCAATGTTGTCACGAAGAAGAACATACTGACCACTCGGGCAGGGACATCTGGGTGTACCACTTGTGCCAATATGCTGAGGTTGAACATGATCGGGTAGGGACTACCGAAGAGTGTACCGTAGACCAGCTCGAAGTGACTTAGCGACTATATGGGCCGCAATGTTGTCACGAAGAAGAGCACACTGACCACTCGGGCAGGGACATCTGGGTGTACCACTTGTGCCAATATGCTGAGGTTGAACATGATCGGGTAGGGACTACCGAAGAGTGTACCGTAGACCAACTTGAAGTGACTCAACGACTATATGGGCCGCAATGTTGTCACGAAGGAGAACACACTGACCACTCGGGCAGGGACATCTGGGTGTACCACTTGTGCCAATATGCTGAGGTTGAACATGATCGGGTAGGGACTACCGAAGAGTGTACCGTAGACCAGCTCGAAGTGACTCAACGACTATATGGGCCGCAATGTTGTCACGAAGAAGAACACACTGACCACTCGGGCAGGGACATCTGGGTGTACCACTTGTGCCAATGTGCTGAGGTTGAACATGATCGGGTAGGGACTACCGAAGAGTGTACCGTAGATCAGCTCGAAGTGACTCAACGACTATATGGGCCGCAATGTTGTCACGAAGAAGAACATACTGACCACTCGGGCAGGGACATCTGGGTGTACCACTTGTGCCAATATGCTGAGGTTGAACATGATCGGGTAGGGACTACCGAAGAGTGTACCGTAGACCAGCTCGAAGTGACTTAGCGACTATATGGGCCGCAATGTTGTCACGAAGAAGAGCACACTGACCACTCGGGCAGGGACATCTGGGTGTACCACTTGTGCCAATATGCTGAGGTTGAACATGATCGGGTAGGGACTACCGAAGAGTGTACCGTAGACCAGCTCAAAGTGACTCAACGACTATATGGGCCGCAATGTTGTCACGAAAAAGAACACTCGGCGTATAAGGGAGTTGTCACGAACGATCTTTTGCTGACGTTCCTTCTTTCCACCTTATGTCTAAACATTGTATTTCTTCAAAAATCGACCATTGATTGGAGGAAGTGGGCGCTTCCCGTCTTGATCAACCAACTGGTAGGCACCGCCTTCATAAACTTTTTCAATTACATAGGGCCCTTCCCACTTAGGTTGGAACTTACCCTTGGAGTGCTGGTTTGACATGAAATTTCTTGGAATGACCAAAACCAAGTCCCCTTGCTTATAAGCTCTTGATTTTACCATCTTGTTGTATGCATGGGACATCCGAATTCGATAAAGTTCGAGATTTTGCTGAGCTTGGAGCCTCAACCCTTCAAGAGAGTCTAATTCTTGCAGACGAAGTTTAGTTTGATGGTCGTCGGTGATATTTTCATGTATCGCCGCTCTTAGGGAAGGAATTTCCACTTCTAAGGGCACAACGGCTTCTCCTCCGAATACCAAAAAATATGGAGTCATTTGAGTCGGGGTGCGCATAGTCGTTCGATACGCCCACAGGACTTCAAGTAGTTTGACATCCCAATCTCGCCTATTCTTTGAGACAGTTTTCTTTAACAATTTTACCAGAGTTTTATTAAAAGCTTCTGCCAAGCCATTGGCCTGTGGATAATATATAGAAGAGTATCTCCAGTCAATTTTGAATTTATCAGCAAATCGATGTACCTTGTGTGATCGAAATGAAGGGCCATTGTCAGAGATGATTCGGTTTGGAATACCGAACCTAAAAATGATGTGATGTAAAAAAAAGTTAACCACGCTCTCTGCCTTGACTTCTCGTAAGGGCACCGCCTCTGCCCACCGAGAGAAATAATCCGTCGCTGCGAGTATAAACCGATGCCCTTTTGACGACGGTGGCTCTATTGGTCCAATGATATCTGTTCCCCAAGCAGCAAAAGGCCACGATGGTATAGTTAGGTGTAAGAGTTCAGGTGGACGATGTTTGAAATCACCATGTATCTAACACTGGTGGCATTTCTTTGCAAACTCAATGCAATCTTTTACCATGGTTGGCCAAAAGTAGCCTGTAAGTTTTAATCTGAGTGCAATCTTGGGCCCAGATTGGTGTGCTCCACACAACCCAGAATGTGCTTCTCTAATAGCGTTCTCTGCCTCCAATCTAGAGAGGCATCGGAGCCACATTTGATCATAAGTTCGTTTGAAGAGGGTGTTGTTATGATATGTATACTGAGCAAGGCGCCTTTGAAGCTCGATCCTTTTATTTCGATCTCCGGGGAGGTGGCCATACTTAAAATATTCAATGAACGGAGTCCTCCAATCATTTGCTTCATCACGGGTGCAGGCTACCACATTAACTTGATAGTCAGAAGGGATGAATTCCAGGACAGAAGGTAACAACCATCTTTGTTCCACTCGAATCTCAGCAACACCGTCGGGTGGAAGGGTCAAAGACGCAGCCAACTTTGCGAGAGCATCTGCTTGTGTATTATCTCGACGCATAACATGCTGGATGTCAATTGAATTGAACTTTTCCATGAGACTTAGGACCAATGAATGATATGGCATCAGCTCAGGTTTTCGCACTTCATATATCCCGTTTACTTGTCGGATTACCAATTGAGAGTCTCCAAAAGCTTGAAGATAGGAAATATTCATAGACAATGCCGTTAGCAACCCAAAAACTAATGCTTCGTTGTCACGCCCCGGGGGTTTTATTTAGCGGAAACGATGCACTAAAGTAAGCGTTTGGCGCGTACCCTTTTTTTTTTGAAAAACCTTCTTCCCCGGCGCGTGCCCAGACCCGCCGCATATACAGATTTACTCGGCAAACGGGCAGAGTCTCCTCTGTATATGCACGGCGTCGCAGACAACACAGTAGTGTAAAGCAAGCATTTCTTTAATCACAACCGAGCCAGACAAGGCACACGTACAGAAGAAACACAAAATCCGAGGCCGTTCGATTTCTTTTAAAGCATAAAACCACACAGTTGGAAATCATGCCCACACGGCACTTAGGTTTTGAAAGCCATTGTCACAATGCATAAATCCACAGGGTTTTGAAGAGGGTGCCCACCCGACACCTAGGTTTTTAAAACGGTTTTCACAATCATTTTCTTATCGTTCATCAGTCATTCGTTTCTTTGAAATTGGCCTACGGAAGAAATAAAAGAAAACACCAAGTCTCACATCCAATGTCCCAACATCCACAATCATAGCGACCCCACGAGGGTATCGAGAACCACACAGTAGCCTACAGTATGAAATAAAATGAAATGCTGGGAAAGTGACGAAACGGCAGACTGGGGCTCCCACAGCCAGACTGCTCCCACCTCGGCCTCACCGTCGCCTACCGCTCACTCCTGGAAGTACCTGTCACAGAGTGGGTAGTCAGCGACACTATCATGACGAAATAATAAAACAGTAAAGTAATACCAAGCCACAAAAGCAAGACTAGCCGGAGTAACCACGCTACTCGTATGGGTAACTCGCAAACACCTAAACCACCTGTGACGCCTGTAGTACCTGTAACAACTGTAACACATTTACCCCTGTAACACCTTTAACACCTTTACACCTTTAACACCTGTACCACCTGACCTCGACGGGCACCAATCCCGACAGGTCGCACCGCTCCCACCTTGGTGCCTCAAACCCCACACCTACGGGGGCCCCCACTACGTCACCTCGTGGGTAAACACGGGTCAGAGACCGCCTTTCCGGAAAAGAGCACCCTTTGCGGTGGCCAGACCGCGGGTGCGCGTGTCGCAACTCGAGCATAGTGACCAAGACACGGGGTAATAAGATAAATCATAGAAGCCCTCAATGTTAGTATCGATTAACATGTAATTAATATCCTTTCCGAAATACTAACGTTACTTAGCCTCAAAAGAAAACCCACCTTTTTCGTTGACGCACTCCCGATCGATGTTAGGTTCCTCCGCGTCCCGGTGAGTCCGCCCGGACCTACGCGAACCTGCGGTACGGGAGTTAGTAACTCGATAATCTGCTAAGCTAACAAAACTGGAACACCCGATCCCTACCCCTCGTGCACTGCCCGCACGAGCATACCCCGCCCCGCGCGGCTGGGTGGTGTGCCGCCCGTGTGCGCGGCCGCCCGCACACGGCGTCACCCGCACGCGGCGCCGCCCGCACGCGGCGCCGCCCGCATGCGGGCGCGCGCGCGCGCGCGCGGGCATGAGGGCGCCCGCGCGGTGCCGCGTGCATGCGGGTGCTGCCCGCATGCGGGCGCGCGCGCGCGTGCGCGGCGTCGCCCGCATGCGGCGCCGCCCGCATGTGGCGCCCGCGCGCGCCGCCGCCCGCATGCGGCCCGCCCGCATGCGGGCGCGCCCGCACGCGGCGCCGCCCGCATGCGGACGCTGCCCGCACGCGGGCGCGTGCGCGGCGCCGCCCGCCTGCGGGCGCCCGCGCGCAGCGCCGCCCGCATGCGGCGCCGCCCGCATGCGGGCGCGCGCGGCGCCGCCCGCGTGCGGCGCCGCCCGCATGCGGCGCCGCCCGCATGCGGGCGCGCCCGCGCGCGCCGCCGCGTGCGGTGCTGCCCGCATGCGGGACACGCGCCCGGCCCCGCACCCGCCGCGGGGTCGGGTCGCCCGCACGCGCGGCCCCATGCGCGCCGCTCCGGCGACGGCGCCGACCCTCCTCCTCCCGTTTCCGAACAAGAACCAAGCAAGAATTACCAAACCCTAGTTTACGCTCACCTCGGATTTATGGCTAGGGTTGATCGATGGAAAAAGTGATCGTCCCGTTCTTGCGTGCTTGGTACCGAAGGGCGTGCCGGCGATCTTCCCTCTCCACGATCGCTCCGCCTTGGTTCTCCACGCGATCGGATGGGGAAGGGAAAGGTTGGGGAAGTGGGTTCCTCGTTTCGCTCGGGGTCGTGCGCCTAGGGCAAGAAGGGAGAAAAATAATACGAAGGGGGTTTTTCCCAACCCAAAAACCCCAACCGAAATAAATAGCCTATCAGGCGAAATCGGACTAATCCCCAAATTTATTTAGAAGGGTCGATCAGGGTGCGAACCTGGGTCCAGTCCGCCCCGATATTTTGGGTTAGTCACCTGGGTCGTACAGAACTTCCGGAATTTATTCTGGAAGATTCCGGAGTCGGAATCCAAAACCGATTGCGCCGCCGGTCTCCGTTTCGCGAGCCTTATTTTTCAAAAATTACTTGCGAGCCCCGACGGCCTACCCAGAAAACACGGAAATTATCAGTCACCCCCCCCGGACCCCTTGGTCGGTAAGCGGTTAAATAAAAATCAAGAGAAGGCCCAGAAAGGCAAACGAACCCACGGCGGGGCGGACTAAGATTAAGATTAATATTTAAATTTTAAAGAGATAAATTTGTTAAGATTTAAATCTATTTAGACTAGGATTTGAATAGTTTTTTTTATTTAAGTTATAAATTTAGAGTCAAATTTTTATAATAATTAAATTATTTTATTCACTAGCTTATTTAAATTAGGATTTTATTATATTTGTAGTTGAATCCTAGTTGGATTAAGATTAATATTTAAATTTTAAAGAGATAAATTTGTTAAGATTTTAAATCTATTTAGACTATGATTTGAATAGTTTTTTATGTAAGTTATAAATTTAGAGTCAAATTTTTATAATAATTAAATTCTTTTATTCACTAGCTTATTTAAATTAGGATTTGATTATATTTGTAGATGAATCCTAGTTGGATTAAGATTAATGTTTAAATTTTAAAGAGATAAATTTGTTAAGATTTAAATCTATTTACATTTTTTTAAAAGTAAAATTTTAAAATTTTATAATTTATTTTTATGATATGGATAGAGTCAAATTTTTATGATAATTAAATTATTTTATTCACTAGCTTATTTAAATTAGGATTTTATTATATTTGTAGTTGAATTCTAGTTGGATTAAGATTAATATTTAAATTTTAAAGAGATAAATTAGTTAAGATTTAAATCTATTTAGACTAGGATTTGAATAGTTTTTTATTTAAGTTATAAATTTAGGGTCAAATTTTTATAATAACTAAATTATTTTATTCACTAGCTTATTTAAATATGGATTTGATTATATTTGTAGTTGAATTCTAGTTGGATTAAGATTAATATTTAAATTTTAAAGAGATAAATTAGTTAAGATTTGAATCTATTTAGACTAGGATTTGAATAGTTTTTTATTTAAGTTATAAATTTAGAGTCAAATTTTTATAATAATTAAATTATTTTATTCACTAGCTTATTTAAATTAGGATTTGATTATATTTGTAGTTGAATCCTAGTAGGATTAAGATTAATATTTAAATTTTAAAAAGATAAATTTGTTAAGATTTAAATCTATTTACGTTTTTTTAAAAGTTAAATTTTAAAATTTTATAATTTATCTTTATGATATAGATAGAGTCAAATTTTTATGATAATTAAATTATTTTATTCACTAACTTATTTAAATTAGGATTTGATTATATTTGTAGTTGAATTCTAGTTGGATTAAGATTAATATTTAAATTTTAAAGAGATAAATTTGTTAAGATTTAAATCTATTTAGACTAGGATTTGAATAGTTTTTTATTTAAGTTATAAATTTAGAGTCAAATTTTTATAATAATTAAATTCTTTTATTCACTAGCTTATTTAAATTAGGATTTGATTATATTTGTAGTTGAATCCTAGTTAGATTTAGATTAATATTTAAATTTTAAAGAGATAAATTTGTTAAGATTTAAATCTATTTACGTTTTTTTAAAAGTAAATTTTTAAAATTTTATAATTTATCTTTATGATATGGATAGAGTCAAATTTTTATGATAATTAAATTATTTTATTCACTAGCTTATTTAAATTAGGATTTGATTATATTTGTAGTTGAATTCTAGTTGGATTAAGATTAATATTTAAATTTTAAAGAGATAAATTTGTTAAGATTTAAATCTATTTAGACTAGGATTTGAATAGTTTTTTTTATTTAAGTTATAAATTTAGAGTCAAATTTTTATAATAATTAAATTATTTTATTCACTAACTTATTTAAATTAGGATTTTATTATATTTGTAGTTGAATCCTAGTTGGATTAAGATTAATATTTAAATTTTAAAGAGATAAATTTGTTAAGATTTTAAATCTATTTAGACTATGATTTGAATAGTTTTTTATGTAAGTTATAAATTTAGAGTCAAATTTTTATAATAATTAAATTCTTTTATTCACTAGCTTATTTAAATTAGGATTTGATTATATTTGTAGTTGAATTCTAGTTGGATTAAGATTAATGTTTAAATTTTAAAGAGATAAATTTGTTAAGATTTAAATCTATTTACATTTTTTTAAAAGTAAAATTTTAAAATTTTATAATTTATCTTTATGATATGGATAGAGTAAAATTTTTATGATAATTAAATTATTTTTTTCACTAGCTTATTTAAATTAGGATTTTATTATATTTGTAGTTGAATTCTAGTTGGATTAAGATTAATATTTAAATTTTAAAGAGATAAATTAGTTAAGATTTAAATCTATTTAGACTAGGATTTGAATAGTTTTTTATTTAAGTTATAAATTTAGGGTCAAATTTTTACAATAATTAAATTATTTTATTCACTAGCTTATTTAAATTAGGATTTGATTATATTTGTAGTTGAATTCTAGTTGGATTAAGATTAATATTTAAATTTTAAAGAGATAAATTAGTTAAGATTTAAATCTATTTAGACTAGGATTTGAATAGTTTTTTATTTAAGTTATAAATTTAGAGTCAAATTTTTATAATAATTAAATTATTTTATTCACTAGCTTATTTAAATTAGGATTTGATTATATTTGTAGTTGAATCCTAGTTGGATTAAGATTAATATTTAAATTTTAAAAAGATAAATTTGTTAAGATTTAAATCTATTTACGTTTTTTTAAAAGTTAAATTTTAAAATTCTATAATTTATCTTTATGATATGGATAGAGTCAAATTTTTATGATAATTAAATTATTTTATTCACTAACTTATTTAAATTAGGATTTGATTATATTTGTAGTTGAATTCTAGTTGGATTAAGATTAATATTTAAATTTTAAAGAGATAAATTTGTTAAGATTTAAATCTATTGAGACTAGGATTTGAATAGTTTTTTATTTAAGTTATAAATTTAGAGTCAAATTTTTATAATAATTAATTTCTTTTATTCACTAGCTTATTTAAATTAGGATTTGATTATATTTGTAGTTGAATCCTAGTTGGATTAAGATTAATATTTAAATTTTAAAGAGATAAATTTGTTAAGATTTAAATCTATTTACGTTTTTTTAAAAGTAAATTTTTAAAATTTTATAATTTATCTTTATGATATGGATAGAGTCAAATTTTTATGATAATTAAATTATTTTATTCACTAGCTTATTTAAATTAGGATTTGATTATATTTGTAGGTGAATTCTAGTTGGATTAAGATTAATATTTAAATTTTAAAGAGATAAATTTGTGAAGATTTAAATCTATTTAGACTAGGATTTGAATAGTTTTTTTTATTTAAGTTATAAATTTAGAGTCAAATTTTTATAATTATTAAATTATTTTATTCACTAGCTTATTTAAATTAGGATTTTATTATATTTGTAGTTGAATCCAAGTTGGATTAAGATTAATATTTAAATTTTAAAGAGATAAATTTGTTAAGATTTTAAATCTATTTAGACTATGATTTGAATAGTTTTTTATGTAAGTTATAAATTTAGAGTCAAATTTTTATAATAATTAAATTCTTTTATTCACTAGCTTATTTAAATTAGGATTTGATTATATTTGTAGTTGAATCCTAGTTGGATTAAGATTAATGTTTAAATTTTAAAGAGATAAATTTGTTAAGATTTAAATCTATTTACATTTTTTTAAAAGTAAATTTTTAAAATTTTATAATTTATCTTTATGATATGGATAGAGTCAAATTTTTATGATAATTAAATTATTTTATTCACTAGATTATTTAAATTAGGATTTTATTATATTTGTAGTTGAATTCTAGTTGAATTAAGATTAATATTTAAATTTTAAAGAGATAAATTAGTTAAGATTTAAATCTATTTAGACTAGGATTTGAATAGTTTTTGATTTAAGTTATAAATTTAGGGTCAAATTTTTATAATAATTAAATTATTTTATTCACTAGCTTATTTAAATTAGGATTTGATTATATTTGTAGTTGAATTCTAGTTGGATTAAGATTAATATTTAAATTTTAAAGAGATAAATTAGTTAAGATTTAAATCTATTTAGACTAGGATTTGAATAGTTTTTTATTTAAGTTATAAATTTAGAGTCAAATTTTTATAATAATTAAATTATTTTATTCACTAGCTTATTTAAATTAGAATTTGATTATATTTGTAGTTGAATCCTTGTTTGATTAAGATTAATATTTAAATTTTAAAGAGATAAATTTGTTAAGATTTAAATCTATTTAGACTAGGATTTGAATAGTTTTTTATGTCAGTCATAAATTTAGAGTCAAATTTTTATAGTAATTAAATTATTTTATTCATTAGCTTATTTAAATTAGGATATGATTATATTTGTAGTTGAATCCTAGTTGGATTAAGATTAATGTTTAAATTTTAAAGAGATAAATTTGTTAAGATTTAAATCTATTTACATTTTTTTTAAAGTAATTTTTAAAATTTTATAATTTATCTTTATGATATGGATAGAGTCAAATTTTTATGATAATTAAATTATTTGATTCACTATCTTATTTAAATTAGGATTTGATTATATTTGTAGTTGAATTCTAGTTGGATTAAGATTAATATTTAAATTTTAAAGAGATAAATTTGTTAAGATTTAAATCTATTTAGACTAGGATTTGAATAGTTTTTTATGTAAGTTATAAATTTAGAGTCAAATTTTAATAATAATTAAATTATTTTATATTATTCACTAGCTTATTTAAATTAAGATTTGATTATATTTGTAGTTGAATCCTAGTTGGATTAAAATTAATATTTAAATTTTAAAGAGATAAATTTGTTAAGATTTAAATCTATTTACGTTTTTTTAAAAGTAAATTTTTAAAATTTTATAATTTATCTTTATGATATGGATAGAGTCAAATTTTTATGATAATTAAATTATTTCATTCACTAGCTTATTTAAATTAGGATTTGATTATATTTGTAGTTGAATTCTAGTTGGATTAAGATTAATATTTAAATTTTAACGAGATAAATTTGTTAAGATTTAAATCTATTTAGACTAGAATTTTAATAGTTTTTGATTTAAGTTATAAATTTAGAGTCAAATTTTTGTAATAGTTAAATTATTTTATTCACTAGTTTATTTAAATTAGGATTTGATTATATTTTTAGTTGAATCCTCGTTGGATTAACATTAATATTTAAATTTTAACGAGATAAATTTGTTAAGATTTAAATCTATTTAGATTAGGATTTGAATAGTTTTTTATGTCAGTCATAAATTTAGAGTCAAATTTTTATAATAATTAAATTATTTTATTCATTAGCTTATTTAAATTAGGATTTGATTGTATTTGTAGTTGAATCCTAGTTGGATTAAGATTAATGTTTAAATTTTAAAGAGATAAATTTGTTAAGATTTAAATCTATTTACATTTTTTTAAAAGTAAATTTTTAAAATTTTATAATTTATCTTTATGATATGGATAGAGTCAAATTTTTATGATAATTAAATTATTTTATTCACTAGCTTATTTAAATTAGGATTTGATTATATTTGTAGTTGAATTCTAGTTGGATTAAGATTAATATTTAAATTTTAAAGAGATAAATTAGTTAAGATTTAAATCTATTTAGACTAGGATTTGAGTAGTTTTTGATGTAATTTATAAATTTAGAGTTAAATTTTTATAATAATTAAATTATTTTATTCACTAGCTTATTTAAATTAGGATTTGATTATATTTGTAGTTGAATCCTAGTTGGATTAAGATTAATATTAAATTTTAATGAGTTAAATTTGTTAAGATTTAAATCTATTTAGACTATGATTTGAATAGTTTTTTATATAAGTTATAAATTTATAGTCAAATTTTTATAATAATTAAATTATTTTATTCACTAGCTTATTTAAATTAGGATTTGATTATATTTTTAGTCGAATCCTAATTGGATTAAGATTAATATTTAAATTTTAAAGAGATAAGTTTGTTAAGATTTAAATCTATTTAGACTAGTATTTGAATAGATTTTGATGTAAGTTATAAATATATCATATTATTTTAAGGTGGTACATGTTAAGGTAGATATACCCATGGTGATAGTAATACCCATGGAGATAGTAGGGTCTAGAATTTAGCCACACCCATATAATGGTATCCACACCCACGGTGGTGGTAATACCCATGAAGGTGGTGGGGGCTAGGATTTATCCACACCCATGTAGATGGTGGAGGCTAGAATTTAGCCACACCTATAGTTTTCTAGGTGAAAGAGATTAAGGAGAAGGGCTCGGGTTGAAGCCATTTTATTGCAGAAGAAAAGAGTAGTGGATGTAATTTTTTTCATGGTTAATGAATCTTATTTTACCAGCATATTTTCTTGTATTGGTTTTCTTTTCTTTGTGGTTGTATTGGTTCCAGTTTTGTTGAGGGAACGAATTTTTTGGTAAAAATTCGATTTGACGTTTTCGCTGCAGAATCTCAACTCTAGGCGGTACCAGAGCGGATTGTCGTATCGAAGCGGGTTGCGGATTCAGAGAATCTGGAACTGGGGCGAGTACCGGATTTTTCCAACAATTAATATCGAAGCTACAGGTTGGCGATCCTCAGGAGATATCGACATCAGAGTACTGGATTACTGATCATCACGGGAGGCGGTCATAATTAGATCTCACTTGGCATGTTGGACTCGAAGGTATGTAATTTTTCGGCTTTAGGTGGAGCTAGAGAGTCCAAAAGCGAGATCGGATATGAAGTCGCTCAAGGTGGAGCGGAGGAGAGCTCGATGTAGTGATTGATTTGTTGAAAACTACAAATCAAATCAAAGTGGAGATTTTTATGATTTGATTATATTTGTAGTTGAATCCTAGTTGGATTAAGATTAATATTTAAATCTTAAAGAGATAAGTTTGTTAAGATTTAAATATTAATTAGAATAAAAATTTATTTAGATTAGGATTTGGATAGCTTTTGATGTAAGCTATAAATATACGGTGGTGGTAATACTCATGGAGGTGGTAATACCCATAAGGTGGTGGGGGCTAGGATTTAGCCACACCCATATAGTGGTATCCAGAGTGGTGGTAACACCCATGTAGGTGGTGGGAGCTAGAATTTAGCCACTCCTATAGTTTTCTAGGTTTATAGAAGATAAAAGAAGGGTGAGAGAGATTCGGGAGAATGGCTCGGGTTGAAGCTACTTTATTGCAAAAGAAAAGAAGGGTCGGTGTAATTTTTTTCTTGGTTAATGAATCTTATTTCACCCGCATATATTTCTTGTATTGGTTTTCTTCTCTTTGTAGTTGTATTGGTTCTAGTTTTGTTGAGGGACGGCATATTTTGTTGTATTGATTTTCTAATTTTCTTCTCTTTGTAGTTATATTGGTTCTAGTTTTGTTGAGGGGACGGATTTTTTTTTTTTTTGGTAAAAATCGGATTTGACGTTTCCGTTGTGAAATTCCAACTCTAGGCGGTACTAGAGCGGGGTTACTACGGATTGAGAGAATCTGGTACCGGGGCGAGTACCGAATTTGTACCGAATTTTTCCAAATATAAAGATAATATATGAATCTGGTACCGGGGCGAGTAACGAATTTTTTCAAATATAAAGATAAAATAAAATAACGAATTTTTCCAAATATAAAGATAAAATAAAATGAGAATGTAGTTATAAATCAGATCTTTAGTAGATTTAAGTTGTTATTATTCACTAATTAATAACAATCTAAATCTTTTGACACTAACTAATAGCAATCTAAATCTTTTAAAAATTTATATATAACCATTAATAACCATATTCTTATTTTATTTTATTTTTTATAATTAATAAATTAAATCTCTTAAAATCTGACTAATATCCATAAAAATTATAAAATTATTTAAAATTATAGTTAAAAATGATAAATATTTTACGTCTTTAGACGCCTTTATAAACGTATTCAAGCCGAACCCGATCCAAATTAGGTGTTACTTGGGCCCGATCAATCTAGGCCGGCCTTTATCGACCGTTAAAAATCATTACATGACCGGGCTAGTTGGGCCAAATTTCTTTAGGCCTTATATAATTTACTATATTATTATTAATATATTTTACATCATTCTTGATTTGTTTTTCTTTTTTAAACCTTAATTAATTGACTCACGGTATGAGTAATAAGCTACACGACTCTGTTATTGTTGTTGTTATCTCTTTCTGGAGATTAGTTGAGAGAAAATTTTAAAGCAAAAGAATATAAAATAATTAAGATTTTAAATTTGAAACATCGCATATCGATAATTAAGTGTTTAACAAACTAAACTAGATATACTCGATTTCTCTACCGCTGTTACGATCACCAATACCGCATTGCCCTTAGCTATCCCACCTCATTCCTTAATATTAACAATTTATTTTTTATTATAGGGATAATTCTTTGTATGTCTCTGGAAAACAAATTTAACTTTTTTTTATTTATCCAGTTAATATTAAAAATAGCTTTTTAAGATTCTAAGTTATTTCAAATATATCAAAATTAGCTTTTTAACATTATAAGTTATTTCAAATATATCATAGAGTTTGAATCTATTATTGAATTGATATTGGTGAACAGTTAGAAACATCCGTTATTTTTGTAAAATAATTATTTTGTCTTTTCAATTTAGATTAAGTTAGTTTCAAATATATCTTTTTATTCTTATCAATTGTTTTATTTATTTGCTCTTAAGTTAAGAACAATAGAAGTATTTAGATTTTTATTTTTCCAAATGCATCGAGATAACTTAATGGGTACTACTTACAAGTAACAGTATAGATATTTTTTGAATAACATAAAAATATATGAAAAGTGGAAAAATTAAACAAGATATTTTTAAAATATCGAAGAGTATATATAAGATATTATTAATTTATTATAAAGAAAATGTTTCTTATACGTTCTAAAAGAAGTGTATATCTCACGAAATTCTAAATAAATTTTAATAAAAATATAAAATAATTTGATGTAATTTTCGGATGAAAAAAAAAAAAATATATATATATATATATATATATATATATATCCCATTTTGAGATAGTTTACTAATTCTTTGGAACGCAGATTGATTTACATCAATCGAGCTTTCGACTTTTCTGTCTTATTATTGTAATTTTGTTTTTAAAAGTTTTATTTAATACAATGAGACAAAATATCCGTCGCAAGTGCCATGTTTGAAAATTTCGTTAGTGGGAATATGTCGCTTTTGTGCGCGGCAAAATGCGTTTGTTTTTTTGCTAGCTGCTAGAGTGACTTACAGCCATACACCCCACTAATCCCACGCTGCAGGTCTTCAAATTCTCTTTCAATGCTGTCACTGCTGGACCCAAACATAGAAAAGCCAACGATTATTAAATTAGTTGGTGGCCTCGCTGGGCCACCTCCATTAGCTATACTGTACGAATTCTGTCACTGATTAATAAAAGGCAACGATTAATAATCAAGCTTGTTCTTCACTGTTCTTAATTATGCGCTACGTACGTTGCTACTATATACTTTAAATAATGGTAGATTAGTGTTTATTATATAATATAGAGTTTTTTAACTATATATATATATATATATATATATATATATATATATATATATATGCATGGTACTGCTATAATAGTATGATTAAATAATAGATTCTAAACATTTAATAATTTTAAAAATTATAACAAATAATATTCCACTACTATCTACAGTATATATATAGTAATAGTAATTGAATTTTATATAACAAATCACTTTAAGTTTTTAGTTAAAACACAAAAATCGCTAGTTATAATATATTATTTCAGTGCCCATTATTAATGAGCAATGCTACGTGTATATTCAAAAATAAATATATATTTTATATTTTATCTATTCAAAAATGAGAATTTTTTTATTCATCACTTCAAAATGATGAATAAAATTTATTTTGTTTGTAAATAAGTGCGGTATAGAATGTACATCATAAATAAAACGTACATATAGCATTTATCATTATTAATTATATAATAGTGCCGTGTCAAATCAGCTTAGCGAGACGGGAAATAAAAAAGTGGCGGAAAGGACCGAAGCCACTGTAGTTAATCTAGTCACGATTTGGGTTAGGTAAACTACGCCAGCGACTTAATTTCTCCATTGTTCTTCCACTCGGTAAAGTATCGTTTATTTCGGATATAAATAAATTGTATTTATTTTTAATATAAATATAATTTTTAATATAAGGAGGAACAACATCATTTGAATAAAAATTAAATCATTTTTTTCGAAATAATAAGTAGCTTGAAATCGTGAGAATCAAAATAATCATAATTTTAAAATTATAATATTTTATTTAATCGATTAATATAAAAGATATTAATTAAATAATAATTTAATTTATTTAATTAACTACGACTAGATAATTTTAAATATTAATTAATAAAATAATTAATAATAAATATTATTAATAAATATTTAATTCACTACAAATAAATTAATAAATTAATGAAGCAATCAGTTATTTATTTAATAATTATAAAATTAGTTAATGAAATAATCAGATGAATCAAAATATTTAATTAATTAAAAAATTAATAAAAAAAATTAAAATTATATTTATTTTAATTAAATTTATTTTCAACTGTGAACAAACTTATTTCATAAAAAGAAATCGAATAGTAGTTTTAGAATTATATTAGTTTGTTTCAAAATAAAAAAGCTGTTGTTATTCCCTTTTAAAATAGTGGGTATAAAAGAGAGAATATGAGTTTATTCCTTCTTTTATATCCCAACTAAATCTGTTAAAAATCAACGACTTTCGTTAATGCTGTCCATGCTGTTAATAGATTTTAATTTGTTGTGTTGTCTAATCTAATTACACTAAAAATAAAATAAGAGATAATGAGATAAATTCAAGTATAAAGAAATCTTCGAAATTAATAATAGATTAAGATTATAATTGCAATATGCCAAACGTCTTACAAAATTACCCACATAAATTGTCAAAATACTATCGGATATATGTATATTATCATTATCATGTATATATATATATATATATTATAAAGGTGGTGGTTAATTTTATTGATCTATTATATTTGAGAAATATCATATATTTCTTAATTCGCATTGATAAATTTGTTATTAATTAATCCATTTGGATTAGGAAATTCTTAATGTCTTGCATATTATTTTTGAGAGAAAGGTTTATATTATTTTTAAAAAAATAAAATTAACTAAAAAATTTAAACTCGAAATTTTATATATTAATCACAAAATTTTTTGTCACTTGCAGTAAAGACGATCAGTATATCTTGCATACTATTGTTAATGAAATATTTAGAATTTTCATAAAGTTTCAAAATGGCAAACCCATCTATAATCCATGGTATTATTATATTATTAGTTAATAGAGATGATTGTCCATAATAATAATAATAATCATCAAATTAGTAAAAATAAATAAATACATATTTATTCCTCAAAAAGTAAAATACATATTAATTCATCAAAAGAAAAAAAAAAATGATCCACATTATACTCGTGCAAATAATATTGTTATTATCAAAAGCAGATTGAGTGCACCAAATCTGACTAAGTGGGTGTTTGATCTAGTTTTTGAAAAAAAAATTGGGTTCAATATTTTTTTTTTTGGCTTCAATAGAGTGTTTCACAATATCAATTTCAAAATCTGATTCTAACTTTTAAAACCAGTTTTCTAATTTTTAAAATTCAAAATTATAAGCATAGCTAAAACTTGCTTTTAAAAATTTAATTTTAATTACAAACTCAAATTAATAAAATTTTATTTTTATTTTTATTTTTATTTTAAATTTTAAATTTAATTTAAATTTGATTAAACGATCGATTATCTTTACTCTAAATTAGTTTTTTAAATTAAAATTAATTATGTAAAAATTATTATTATTATTATTTTGAATCAAGAACGAGGCTAAATTAGCATCAGACATTAATAAACGTCCATTTCAAATCACTTTTTGGCGGGTCAACCAAGTGGGCCCCGGTCTCACGGAGTTCCCGCTCCGCACGCGAACCCGATTCACGTAAATCTGGCTCGCTGTTCACACCGCACCTTATATTTTTACCCATCATCACGGGCTGGACTCAACCGAACCCAGCTGTGCGGCTCACAAACTTGGCGGATGTTGAGTGCTGATCCAGCTATCTCGGATCTCGGTAACCCGCTTTGCCAGCCTGTTCACTCACTCCTGCCACGTGGCAACATGCATTTCCCTCGGAAGCGAACGTTTCTCTCTCCAAGACTCCAACTCCAACACGCTTTCTCTCTTCGCCGATTAATAGAGTTTTTTTTTTCAAAATAGTTATCTAAAATTTTATAATTTATAAGATAATTTTATTAAAATTTTATTTATAAAATTAATTTTATTTTTATCATATCATTATTATCTAAAAGTATAAATTATTCATCATTTTTAATATAAATAAATTAAAAATGTAAATATGAGTTAAATTTTTAAAAAATTTAAATTTTTTATTCACTAACTAATTTAGGCCGTTGATAAATATAAATATGTTTTAAAAATTTAAATTATTATTATTTATTAATTAATATAAAAAAATAAATAAAAATAAAATAAGAATGTGATTATGAATCACATCGTTTAAAGAATTAAATTATTATTATTTACTAATAAATAACAATCTAATTTTTTTAAAATTTAAAATTTATAATTATATATATATATATATATATATATATATATATATATATATATATATATATTATTAATTAATAAATAATAATAATTTAAATTTTTTAAAAATCTAGTGAGCATCATATTTTTATTTTATTATTAATAATAAAATAATAATAATTTAAATTTTTTAAAAACCTAGTTGGCATCATATTTTTATTTTATATTTTATTACAATAATAATATAAATCTTTTAAGATCTGACTTGCCAATAAATACCGCAACACCCCCCTCTCCCCGCCCCTGCTTAACAAACTGCAAACCCGTGCGAAAATCTTGCTCCGCTTAGTCGAGGAAACCATAGGAGGAGGAAGAAGAAGAGAGAGAGAGAGAGAGAAGGAGAGGTACAGGTGGAGAGGTACAGGTGGAGAGGAAAAAGGAGGAGACAGAGAGAGGGACGAAGAGCTAGCCCCTCGACCCCCCTGTAAATGTCTAGAGGGTTTGGGGAGGATCGAAGTGGTCGGTCGGTGGCTCACAAGGTGACGCCGACTTTGTTCGTTACGGCTCTCTCCGCTCCCTCTCCGGAAACCCGCGGCGGCGACGACGACGCTCGTGATCGATCGGGAGGTTTCATCAAAGAGGGTAATTGCTGGATTTGATGTGAATGTATCTCGTACAATCGGTAACTCGTATTCTCAACGACGATGATTGTGCATGTAAAGATGATGCTTGCGTGCACGTAAAGATGATGCATATTTGATAATAATAGGATGCAGTTTTGTCTCTTTTGATTCACAAAATACGTTTTTTATGGCTCCTATAAATTAATTATAATTATAATTATTATGGATGCTGATAGATTTATTATTATTATTATTATTATTATTATTTTGGTTATGATGACCGATGGTGAGAATAATTCAGAGTCAGGATTTACTACAATACCTACTACCTGATGAACATATATATTAGTTTTGTGCTAAATCATAGATGGCTGTGCAATATGCAAATAAGTTTTTGAAATCTGCCTGTGCTCGTGAAGAACTTTGTTTGATAGATTTTTCTTTTTTATCTGATTGACGAGTGTTTTGTCTGATGCGAATTCTGTCAGGGTAATCTTCTGGGCTGCTGGACCTGATAAATCAGGGAATTTTGTTCAAACACTCGCTTGTCAGAAGAGGGTGAAGAGCAGCAATGGCAAGGAAGGTAATAAATATAACTTCAGTTACAAATATGTTGTTACTATATTCATTACTACTATCGTCAATGATCCAATACTTGTTGTACTCATTACTATGACTCTGTAGAAGTGAGCGATATTATATATTTTAATATTTTCTTTTACAAAATTCAACCTGCTGATGGGGTTTTGATGCCATGGAAATGTTAATGAGAATGTGTAACCATCGCTCTGGATCTTAATTTGATCCGGATTTGTAGTCTTTTTCTTAGTAGATCAGGATTACTTAACACATTAGGAAAGATATTTTTTTATTCGAATAATTTGTAGACTAGGAATATTTTTGATTTAACGATTCCACATTTGGTTTTCTTATCATACTAATATTATTACATAAATTTTAGGGCTATAAATAAGTGACTTTTCTTTTCGTTTTAAATGGTCAATTTATTATTATTATTTTTTTTTGAAAGAGAAAGGTAACATGCTACCCGCTTAGTTTTTTGAAATAAACTTAGTTAGAAATGTGAAGCAATTATGTTTCGAATTCGGGACCTCGGGTATTAATCACCAAACCCTTTTCCACTTGCGTTAGGGACAGTTGATACGGTCAATTTAATTTAATTAACAAAGAAGAGTTTTTCCATAATAGCTTCTAGCTTAGGCTAAATTAAAAGAGGAGGTTCTTCCTTTTTTTCCTTACAGCGTAGAGCGATAATGACGTTAAGTCTATCAATTGGTATCAGAGTGATTTTACAGGCTGTAGATCTTTTCAAGTTGCTGTCTATCTACTGAAAACAGGCCGTCTCTGTATATTGCAGATTTGTTACCTTTTCACATAAAGGAGTTTTAAGATGGATTGGAACTGTTTTCTCTGTAAATGTGGCCTTTCTTGTTTGTTAGATATTACTTTCAGATGTTTGAGAAGGTTAAAAAACCTTCATTATCATATAATAATGGATTGGAAGCGTTGTCTCTGTCAATGTGCCCTTTCTTGTTTGTTAGATATTACTTTCAAATGTTTGAAAAACTGAAAACCAAGAAACAACTTTAGATGGGAAGCGCTTTCTTAAAATAGTAGACATGAAGGTGACCTTTTCCTGTCAAAATTATTTTGTTTCTAGCTGAAATTGTTTATGTCATTGAGTCATTCGCATGAACCAACTTCTGCTGATAATAAAAAACAACGAGTAATAAGGCACATGTGTTTTTTTTTTTTTTTTTTTTTTTTAGGAGAGAGAGAGAGAAAGATAGCATGTTATCTACTTCGTTTATTTTTTTATAAAAATAAACTTAGCTAAAAATATAAAGCAATTAAGCTTCAAACTTAGGACCTCGGTACCAACCATCAAGCCTTCTGCCACCTACGCTAGGAACCGTCTGGTTTTATTTTTTTTTCACACTCTTACTTTAAAAAATCTTGCCTTTTTATTCAAGCACTAAAACTATTGCATGTCATATTGACAAAGCTAATGAATAATGAAGATTGTTTGCTGAGGTTTCTACATCACAAACTTATGTTATTCATAATGTCTTCATAAAGATGAGAGGTCACTTCTGATTTCTTTTCAGACTTTCTCATGTTTTGTTTTTGTTTATTATCATAATCTCTATGAGATAGGCGGAAGGCAAAGTCGCTGAGATCTCCATGGATGTAATGATAACTCCCATTACAGAAGATGAGTCGCTGGACAGAAATGGAAACCCTGTAATCAAACCAAGGACTGGAGGATGGAACTCTGCTGTCTTATTGCTAGGTAAACTTGGCTTTTATCTGTATTTTTCTTCCCTATTATATTAGCTCGTTTTTTAGTACATTGAGAACAGTAGTTTCTAAGTTTTAAATTAAATTTTCCAACTTCTGTCTTTTTGTTTCTTTGCCAACAATATTTTGCCTACCAATTAGGTCAATCCTAATGAAATCCTGAAAACAATATTGCGATAAAACTCTTTTGGGGTGCTAAATCCTGGACTAATAATGCAGGACTGCCTTTTCATGTTTCTCTATTTATCAGGAGGGTAGAGGAGAATCCATGATTAGCATGACGACAAAGTCAAATGTAATCTTTGTTCACAATAACTGATAGCGATTATTATCACTCTTCTTCCTAATATTTGTTGTCTTTAATCTGTCACTGGTTATTTTGCAAGCTCCTTGCAACAATTAGTCTGGAGTGCATATTCATGCAGCTGATTTGGAGTTCAAAGGATTCTTCTTGATGAGATGATGGTTGCATGGCGGACCACGTTGCTGCATAAGTTTGACTTGCAATATGGAAGGTTTTAGCAATAGTTTAGGTTTTTTGCCAAGTTGTTCCTCCAGTTATGTTTAAATTGGTTTAGTGGGGAACTCATGTTTATTAATGAGTTTAATTGCCTAGCCAATTTTGCTAATAACTTCTATTATGTCATACTCTATATCACTCATTATTGAGAACATTGTTTATGTCACAGAGATGTCTACTATTCCTTTTTCTGTACTTCTTTAAGGTACTTTTAGTCTCGCTTGCTCTTAGTTTTTCCTTTTGGGTTAGTACTGAATCATAATTTGCATCCGAGCTCTTAGTTTTTCCTTTTGGGTTATTACTGAATCATAATTTGCATCCGATGCAGTGAACTATGGACTTGCAACACTTGCATTTTTTGGGGTTGGTGTGAATCTAGTTGTCTTCTTAAGAAGAGTACTTCAGCAAGAAACTGCAGTTGCTGCTAACAACATAAGCAAGTGGACAGGCACCGTGTACATATTCTCACTCATTGGAGCATTCCTGAGTGATTCTTACTGGGGACGATACATAACCTGCACCATTTTCCAGATAATATATGTTGTGGTATGAAATAGGATGCATCTGAATTCTTTGCCATAACTTGATTGTTTATTCTTCATAATTCTTGACTGTTGTTTTCTTATATGATTTGAACAGGGTTTAGTGCTCTTATCTCTTGCATCTTGGTTTTTGTTGGTGAAGCCATCTGGATGTGGTGATGGAAAAGTGCTATGTGATCCACCTTCAACAAGCGGAACTGCGATCTTCTACCTATCAATCTACATGATTGCCTTCGGAAATGGTGGATATCAGCCCTCTATTGCCACATTCGGATCGGACCAGTTTGATGAAATGGACCCCTTAGAAAGGCACTCGAAGACATCTTTCTTCAGCTATTTCTACTTTGCTCTGAATGCTGGCTCTCTATTTTCCAACACGATCTTGGTATATTTTGAGGATGCAGGGGAGTGGGTGATTGGGTTTTGGGTTTCGACTGCTTCAGCTGCTTTGGCCTTGTTGTTCTTCTTACTTGGGAGCCCCAGTTATAGGTACTTAAAGCCATGCGGTAACCCATTGCCACGTATAGCTCAAGTCTTTGTTGCTTCTTTCCGAAAGTGGGAGGTTAAGACACCGAGCAAGGGTGAAATGCTCTATGAAGTCGAGGGGAATGGGTCTACCATTGCCGGGAGTAGGAAGATTCTTCACAGCGATGAACTCAGGTTCGCCTTTTGAAAGTAAACTTCTGATGCAATTTGAATAATTTGAATTAAACACTATAAAATTATATGAAATGTCTAAAGATAATTCCTATTAATGATAAATCATAGGTTCTTCGACAAGGCTGCAACCCTCACCGAGGAAGACTATAGAGAGAACATGAAAAATCCATGGAAATTATGCACTGTCACTCAAGTAGAAGAGGTTAAATGCGTGCTTAAAATGCTTCCTATATGGCTTTGCACTATCATCTATTCAGTGGTCTTCACTCAGATGGCCTCTTTATTCGTCGAACAGGGGACCACCATGAAGACTCATGTTGGCTCCTTCCATATTCCACCTGCGAGCATGTCTGTCTTTGACATCATCAGTGTCCTTGCCTTCATTGGCATTTACCGCCGGATCGTTGTGCCGGTGATGTGCCGGCTCTCTGGAAACCCTAAGGGTTTAACAGAGCTCCAGCGTATGGGTGTTGGGCTGGTAATTGGGATGATAGCCATGGTAGTTGCAGGAGTGGTCGAGATAGAGCGGCTTAAAAGGGTCAGAGTGCCTGACAAGCCGAGCTCGCTCAGTATTTTGTGGCAGATCCCCCAGTATGCCCTGATCGGGACGTCAGAGGTTTTTATGTATGTCGGACAACTAGAATTCTTCAGTGGGCAGGCACCTGATGGGGTCAAGAGCTTTGGGAGCTCGCTCTGCATGGCTTCAATTTCTCTTGGGAATTATGTCAGCATTGTGTTGGTTACGATTATCACCAGTGCGACTGCTACTTCCCAGAGGCCCGGCTGGATACCTGGGAACCTCAATTCAGGCCACCTTGATAGGTTTTACTTCCTTCTTGCAGCACTATCATTCATTGATTTTCTTGCCTACGTGATGTGTGCGATGTGGTACAAGGGCATCAGGTTTGCTGGCACCGAGGAGGACGAAGATAATATCCTGAACAAGTTCTAGGGAACAAATAGTAAGAATTAGGTGATAATGAAGTGGAATAAGAGATCTTCATGTTTCTGCATGGGAGCGTATTTAAGAACTTTCTGAGTCGAGAATAAAGTGAACGACATTCTTATGTAGAAATTCTGTTTATCTTATATTTCTATGGACTAACTTTATCTGTACAAGTATTATCTTAATGCTACTATAATGGTTTGGTGTGAATATGTTTCTTCTGTTCATAATTGATTCTTTTAGTGCTATAGTTGTGTTGATTAGAGTAGCAAATCTAGCAGCGAGAGCCGCAATATTTCTGTCCTCTCTAGGTGGTCATGTTTTTTTTTTTTTTTTTTTTCTTGTGTACTTAGATCTATAGAACAAAGCTGACGGCAGATGGAAGTTTGTTTTGTGGAAGTATCGAGGCTGTATAAGTGCTGTTTGGCAAATCTTCTGCTGATATATTACTAGGTGAGCAATGTTACCCAAACGCATATAAAATTTACACTGTAGGATCGATCCTTGTGGAGTGTATTGCGCTTAGGATGTAAAACGGGCCGTCTGGCCCACGGGCCATCCGGCCGGGCTGCAGCACCGTTCGGATGCTGTAGCACCGGTGCTGGCCCGGTCATACTGGGCCCTTTCTTTTGGGCCTAGCGACCCGTCATGGTTGAGCCCGAAGCAGGCCTGCCCGTGCCGAGCCTTTAAGAGGGCAGTGGCCCGAACCCCAAAGTCCAAAGCATTGGGGTATGAGCTCCTTTGGAGAAGGGCTCAGAGGAGCTCTCCTCCCAAAGTCAGCCGCTGGGAGTAGTGGTTTTGGCAATGGACCAAACATTTTTGGTCGATTGGATGGAAACCCTCATCCAATTTTTTTTTTATTTAAAAAAAAAAAAATTATAAATATTTTTTAAAAAAATTTAAATAATTGTTATTTTATAATTATTTTATAAATTCTATTTTTTTTTATCAAAATATAAGTTTAAATATAAATAATTTATTATTTATATTTTTAAATTATATATATATTTTAAACAAATTAAAAATATAAATTTTAAATGACCGGCCTTATCTTACGGGCCCTTCGGCCTGTGCTGGCCCGGCATTGCCCACATAACACCCCTAATGTTTGCACATATAAGAAGTAAAGGATCGAAGAATGGGCCGTGCTATATATATATATATATATATATATATATATATATATATATATATATATATGCAGTTGATATGAAAGTCCTACACCCTTGCTCCAAGAAATATGATTTAATTCTACATTTTAGATATTTATTTAAAGAAAATGAGCAATAAGAAATATGATTTAATTCCACATTTTAGATATTTATTTAAAGAATAAAGATGTATATCTTTACCCCTTAAATTCATTGATTAAAAAAACTGGTGATGCCTCTACTCCTTTGCTGTAGTCATGCCAGGTACATGAGAAATTGGCTCCTCAAAAGCATTCCAATCACTCGAAAGTTGATGCCCAACCAAACCTAACTAGGGATATAGCAATTAGGCAGAGTCTAGTGATCAAGACATCACTGCCGATCGAGGCTATTAAGAACTATCTTTGATCTCTGTTTGTCTCAACAAAGCTAGAAATTACGCTAAGAGTGTAATTCGATAAATGCCAATAAGTGGAAAGATAGTTGTTGCCGCTATTATAAAGTTATAAGTTTTTAGGTTTTAAGAGTGCTAATTATTTTCTAGATTAATTTCTCTATTTTGCTGGATTGAGTTTCTTCAGTAGTGCTCGATCAGCTAGTGCTTAATTACTTTTCCCCACTCATTTTTATTTTTATTTTGTATGTTTTCTCAAATAGCGTATAATCTTGTTTAATCGGGAAAAAGAAAAAAAAAACTCTCCTTTCATATTTTATTAACAATAATAATAATAATAAAATGAATAAATTAATATGGACGGCATGCATAATTTACACCTATATTATTGTAAATTATACGGAGCTAAAGTGGATTCATCATTATAAATAAATTGCATGGAAACTAAAATACAAAAAATACTGATCGTTCAAGTGGACCCCTCAATATATAGTGTATTTATCCGCGAAACTAAATTACGTGAGTGAAATTCCACTGCTAGGAATTTTTCGCTGCAGCAATATCGTCCGAATCGTGTAGAATAAGCATACAGGGATATGGTCCTAATTAACTGAAAATAGGTAATTTAATAATACAATTTACAAGGAATATAAATTCATTCAAACATGCACCGACTATTTCATTATTTCAACACATTCGATCACTACATACAGAAACAACACGCGAACGAAGTAAATTAAAAGACGCGTACAGAGACAATTAAGAAGTTGAAAGCACACCAGAAGAGCTTAAAATAAAAGTGCCAGGAACACAAACTGATCAATATATATATATAGCTAGTAATTAAGCAGGAGCCAGACTATACTGATCTAGAAAGTCGATCAGGTGCTCCCGTAGGCGCGGGTGTGCGGCGGGCGGCCGCCAGCTGCCGTCTGCTGCTCACTCGGGTACTCGCCGGCCGCCGTCAGCTGGCCACTCGTGTACCCGCCCGCCGCCGTCTGCTGGCCACTCGGGTAGCCGGCGCCGCCTGCGGTTGGGTGGTGCTTCTCCGCGGCGTGCTGCTGCATCGCCGCCTGCTTGTTGGCTTCCGCCGCCTGCGTCCTCTCCACCTTCCGCTCCTCCGCCGCCGCCTTCTGCGCCGGATCCCGCGTCTTAAGCTTCTCCACCTGCAGATCCAAACATTACCATATATAAATTAGAATTTGTTGCAAGTCACTCAAATAGGAACTAGCTAATTATCATCATCACTAGTACTGTTATCATTAATTGCCCCCCCCCCACCTTTTCTTCGACAATGGCTTTGGTCTTCTCCATGCCGGACCTGTTCGAGGCGTCCAAGTTCTTGGCCTTCTCCGTCATCGACTGCATCCTTGCTTAGTGCTTGGTTTGAGAGTCGCACTCTACCTGGATCGATATCTCCTTACTAATCTTAATCTCAAGGAATAGAAATGATCTGGAACTGTGGCATTGGTAGCTGCAGGGCAAAGGCAAGCTTATATAAAGTTTCCAAGGGAGAACGACGCGTTGCCGCGTGGAACGGCACGTTGGCGATGCTTTGGGCGCTTGTTCCATAGGTGGCGGATACACAGCTCGCGAGGCGCCCGATCCCCTCGATTCTCTCAATTCATAATATGCCGAGGTGCGAGACACCGACGCGTCCGCGCGCTGGAAGGTTCGAGTCATGCGCCTATGCGGTGGCATGGTGTGGCGGAGCTCACACAGCGCCACGTTGCCCGCCGCGATTAATTCGTGCGGGATAAGTTTCGACCTGCAGGAAGCGTTTTCCTCAGTACTTCGGCCCAGTTGGGCTTCTTAGGCCTAAATTCTGGCCCCCAATGCACTGAATGGGCCACTATTTGAGCCCTTGAATGTTGGTATGTTGGGACTCGACGAGGCGGTTCCATCTTAATTAGGCCCAAGTTTATTTCGGATCTCGTTTTACTTCATCTTAACGTGAACATAACTTGGCCCGGAGCCCAAAAGATTTAGTGTAGCAGGTTCTGCATCGAACTGTACATCTGTGCTACAAAGCTTATAAACGTTCATGGATATAGTCATATATATATATATATATATATATATATATATATATATATATACTGCATTAATGCTAACAGTAGCACAAAGTCATTGATGCTATTAGATTATTAGCCATTGGATTAAGAGATGTGCAATTAGATTGGTATAATAGTAATATTGGATAAAAATAATCAAATGTATAGATCTAACGATGAAAAATTTGATACCACTAAGTATTTGATGTTATTTACAGTATAGTATTTGAACTCTCTCTCTATATAAATATACACCAACCAATAAGATGATGTGATTTTCGTGTTACTTAGCATTTATCTAGTTTTCTATCATTTTGATTTGGTGGATGATGTTGTATCAAAAAAAGAAAGGAACAGGATTAAGGAAACGTCATTCTTTAATAGCTTCAGTTTTTAAAATAAACAACTGCTTTACATCATTTTGTATGTCATCAATCTCCTAATCTTATTTGCTTTCCTTCCATTTTTATTTGTATTACCAACTGTTAAAGCACATAATTAACCAACAGATAAAGTGGCGATTAAGAGAGGCTCCATTAAGCTGCACCTGTCCCTGTACAATTATATTGGTGTGAAATGTTTGGTCCACGCCAAGCTTAACTAGACGATTCAAACTAATGAGCTCACTTTTGGCCCAAACCTAACCTACCAGGTTTGCATTTCCTTGCTAAACGTAATAATATCATTACCAGTTCTGTGAGACGTCTCTTATAGCATGTAAACTCTCTTTGTCGTTTGAACAGTTAAAGCAAAGCAAGCAAATGAACTTAAAAACGAGAAGGGCGTTTCAAAACTCACAACAACACCAATGTAATAATTGGTCCTCCTCATCACGTATACAAGCTTTCTCTTGTCTCTTTAGCTCATTATCACGCAATTTGTGGGGGTTTCTGAGCACGTCTGTTACAACTCACTGTTGCACTGTCACTGCAATGCATGCCAAGCGTGTTGAGGGATTTCTTTTATGAATTAAGTGCTTCCACTCTAAGCACCTCTCTCTCTCTCTCTCTCTCTCTCTCTCTCTCTCTCACACTCACACACACACACACACACACACACACACACACACACACACACACGCACATGCACATACACGTTGCCTCACGACTGTTGTTAAGTTCATCTTTCTTATGAATGAAGTAATTAGCTTATTACGTTTATCTAAGAAACCTCCCCACCGCCCATCTCCACTACAACAAAATTAGGCTATAGCGACATTTTTAAGTGTTTTTAAAATCTAAAAAAAGTGTCGCTGACATAATACCGACACTTATTGTAAGTGTTGCTATATGTGCCGTCGCTAGGGTGCATAGCGACACATTTTTGTAATGTGTCCCAAAAATGTATCTCTATAACCTAATTTTGAATATAGATGGAATATAGATAGGACACTTATACAAAAGTGTCACAAATATGTGTTCCTATAACCTAATTTTATTGTAGTGCTCTCTCTTCTCTCTCACTAACAACAATTTATCTAAATTTTTAGAGATATTAAATGTTATATCTTTCCTGTAGTAGAAAACACTTGCTTTAAATTGAAAGCAAAATGGATTATAGGGCAACTAGTGGAAACTTCGAAATTTTAGCGAACAGATTTTAGCTTGTTAGATTTGCTCGTTGTTTGATCGATAACGACAAGCTTCTAATAAACGAAGTTAACGACTAACATTGTTCAATAAGGTTCATATATTTGAACATTTAACGGTCTGTAAAACAATTTTTTTAGTTTCATATTTTTTTAGCAGTTTTGTCATTCAAGTATAGCACACAAATATGTATACATGCATGAATGTTGCAATTGCAAGTTTCTAATATGATGTCAAATTAGAATGCACAAAACAACTACTCCATGTAGCTTCTCTAGCTAAAGAAATAAAAACTTTCTCCCTATTCCTCCTCTTGCGTTAGTATTCGACTGGTTGACTATATATAGAACACCAAATTATTGATACTTTATATAGAACCATTTGCATTGAAAGCTGAAATAGACACGCACATGAACACATAATTAAACATCCCTAAAACTACTTGCAAATACTCACCTAATTTTACGACACATTAGGTGATTCACCTAATAAACACTAATATTCCATATGTAGAATATCTTGAAACTAAGACACGAACATTAAACAACACCGAAACATATATAAAAATGGAACCATTGACTCAATTATCAAGTTCTCGGCCTGGTGCCAGATAGATTTGGAATGAATTCACACCGAAGCGGAACTCACCATTGTTTCATTTATTATTATGAAGCTTAGAGGCATATTTTATGCCTCTTTCTTGGGCGATTGAGTCTCACGCTTGTATTCATTATCATTTTTCTTTGCAAGGTCACCCTGATTATTCATAGGTTCCTTCCCCTTAGAGGCTTGACTGCTGTTAGCATCCCCTCCAGCAGTGTTCTTGGCCACCTTTAAAGCATCGAAGTTCTTTGAAGGGTTGATCACGACACCTTTCCCTCTCTCATAATTGAAAAAAGGGAAATGTAGGGTGTTTCTGGGCTTCTTGAATGGTGATTGCGGCACTATGTTGGGCACCTTCCTATTCTTGCTGTGGGAGCTCATATGTCCTCCGTAAGCTTGTGCAGTAGGGAAATGGACTCCGCACGTGCGACAAGTGAAGGCGGCGTTGTTCTCTCGTGATCCCTGAACAGGATATGAGGGAGGCTGGTTCATAGTTGTGTGGACAATAATGCTGCCAGTTGTAGAGTTGAGAAGATTTGTCGAATCCGGGAAGGGAAAAGAGTTGAAGCTATTGCAGTATTGATTGTTCGAGGACAGGATCATATGCATACCACTACTAAGTTGGTTCTCGAGTTGCGGATTGGTAGTTGCTTCCCCTAAAAGATGAGCCATGCTTTGGTTAGTATGAACTGTTGGTAGAGGGAGACTCGAAGCGGGGAAGAGAGGGGAGGTTGACGCAAAAGAAGGATTGGTGGAGTTCAATGGAGGGCTATACATCCATTCAACTAGCTCAAGTTCGGCTTGACGAACAGCTCTTTCATCTCCTGCGAGCAAGGCCATGAAAGAGTAATTAGGGTTCCGGGTATTGGATGGCAGATCCTGAGTAGGGGGATAAACTGGTTGCTGGTAGTTCCCCACGAGGGATTGCATGTAAGTGTTGCCGATCATCGACAGTGGAGGAGGAGGAGGAGGAAGTGAAAGGAGAGGTGGTGGTAGGGGAAGGCATTCGGGAAAGGCGCACAACGTCGAATTTTGCATATTACTGGATGGCATTATCACTTCATGAAGAGGAGTGAGAAGTGAATCTGAAGTGTAGTTCGAATCCGTCCCTTCGTTTGGAGGAAGGTTTGGATCCATGGTGGCAGCGGCGGCGACGGTAATGGTAGTAAGGAGAAGAGGAGGGTGGAGAGAAGGAGATAGAAGTAAAGGTCTTATATAAAATGCTAATTAGAGAAATGCTTAAGGGTGAACAATGGTGTGACGCAAGGTTGGTGAGGAGATAGGGCGGGTGATATAAGGGTGTATTCTCTGACACAAAGGGGTATAGGGATATCCAGGTGGTGTATAAACAAGGGCCAACCATTGGTACGTTGACATGCATTTCTTGCAGAGGTGTGTTTGAATTATTAGGTAACTTTGTTTAGAACCCGACACTTCTATTTTGGGGCTCCTTCAGAAAATACCCAGCAAGCAATTTTATTTAATGAAGTTTTATGAGAAAAACTGATTTTTTTTCTCTTTTTTTTTTTCACTTTTTTTATGTATTGTTATCTTTTGATATTTTCGTGGTATAAAAAGTAAATGTAAGTGGAAAATGCGAGGCGCCAAACGGATAATTTTATGATCGTTGATCTCTTTGCCTATCAAGCTTTTTATTGACTAGGACTTATTTCCTATGGAGAATTAGTATATATAGCAATTGCATGTGTCATGTTGCTCTTTATTTTTTTTCTTTTTTTTTTAAAAAAAAAATTATACATTTTGAATCATTTTGCAGTAACATGCATGTATGCTCTGTGGAGGAAAAGATCTATATTAATTTGTCCATCAAGTATAAGCTAATTAGTACGTTGTACATTAAGTATAAGTTTATAAGAGAACATTGAAATTAATTTCAAATTTGGCTAACTAATTAATATGCATTTACTTCAATTTCTTACTCAAGCCAAAAAAACTAAGATTTTTTTTTTTTTTGAGAGAGAAAGGTCTACACGCTTCGTTTATTTTTGAAATAAACTTAGCTGAAAATATGAATCAACTAGGTTTCAAACTCACATCACGGATATCAACTACCAAGCCTTTTTGCCACTTGCACTAAAGACGATTTGCTGTAAATCTAAGATAGATATTCTCACTATCTCCCTAGATTTTTCCTTTTTTTTTTTTTGTTTGTCCCCAAAGTTTTGCTGGAGTGGTACCATATCTTAATCAAATATGTGTATGGTATGTATTAATTGTAGATTAAATTAAGATAAAAAGAACATAAAAGAAGTTAGGCATGAGAAATTGAGAAGGGTCATTTGGGGACTCGACTTTCTTATATTCGCAGTATATAATATCCTCTATATATGGAAAATATACTAATGTGTTAAATAGAGCCTTTAAATTTTTTAGTTATCAATAAAAATTACAGTTTTTTTAGTAAACGTTTGCCAATCTTCTGTTCTAAAGAAGAAGAATATTTTTTTTTAATTTACAAACACATCATTAGAAAAAAAAATATTTAATTAATGATATTTTTTTATACTTAATGATACTTAAAAATGTATTAATATAGTCTAGCGACACATTTAAAAGTGTCCGTTAAAGCGTCGACAAATTAAGAATCGTCATGTATATTACCGATATTTATGTAAAATATCTTATAACATTTTAAAATATTAAAATTTTTTAAAATTCTAACACTTTAAAGCATCAAAAAATTAAAAATAATAATAATATTTATTATTTAATAACTTAATTTAATATAATAAAAAATTTATATGATGATACTTTTAAAGTATTGATATTTACTATATTATAAAAATATTTTAGGACAATTTTCTCGACGACTAAAAAACGTCTTTATATTAAAAAAAATTTTATAGTGCATGTTTCATTGTATATCAAACATAGACAACGCATGCCACGTCCTCTCATACACGTCACAAGTCACAGCAACTAGCGGGCGAGTATCACTTTACTGAACTATTTTCAAATTTGAATTAAAAATGAACAATTGACAGGTGTGTTTCAATTCATGTAAGTATATACATAATTATTTGCCTGTATTATATAAAAAGTTATTTCCTCCCTAACGTCACCCATTGCATTAATATTGCATTAATTTGCATTTATACAAGGTTAACATTTGTTTTTGAGAAATCTCTTGCGAAGGAACTGAGAAGGTTTTTTTTTTGTACTTTTTAAGACAAAAAATTGATAATTAGCATTTGGTTGAAATTAAGGAAAATAATTTTCTACATCAATAGACAAAACTCTTAACATAATTTATGAACATCTTTTCACAGTTAAAGTTCATATATAGACGTCGAATAATTTTCTTATCAAGAACTTAAATTAGATTACTATACACTCATCCCTACACAAAAAGGAAAAAAAACCGAAAAAAAAAGCCATAAAGTTTTACTGTTTTCGACTTTCATGGCCAAAATAAATCAATTGCAAATTTATTTAATTTCTAAGGCAAAATTTGAACATCACATGGTTTTATAATTATTCATTCTAATGATCTCACGTCGAAAGATGTTGGAAATTAAGTATTATAATTAAGTGTATTAATTAGGATGTCCATACTAGTACTAGTCACTTACTTAAATGTTTATAACCCTAATTAAATCTACAGAGATACCAGTCCACTAATTAACATTTGTCAATGACCAAAAGATCGATATTATGCTAAAACTCGATCGGAATGACTGTTATAGCTAGCCCTTTTTCTTTTATTTTCCTACACAAACAACCTTTCAATGTTAGCAGATATCTAATTAATTAACGTCAATAATAAAATCTTGATGTGGCCACTTTAGTCGATTTTAAACTAGAGTTAACCAAACTATAACCTCAATCAAAAAAATAAATAATCATAATAGTGTGTGTTCAAGAGAACATATGAGCATTATATATACCCTAGTGCAAACATATATATATATACATTTGGGCGCAAAGCTTTCTTTATTTCAGGTGTTTGATTTAGTTCAAAATTCCAAATTTCTTCATAGAGATTGTTAAGTACGTCCTAGATGTACTCAATACTAAAAATTCCTCAATCTTTCATTAAGGATCATTCCATTTCCTCTACTATCTCGTACAAAATATAGATTTGGTCATCGAAGAAGGAATAGAAAAGCTAGCTTTTTTGATGAATAGGAGAAACTTTAAGTAAGAGCTAGCCTCCCGCGAAAAATTGTTTGGAATGTTTAACTTAAGAATATGGCTCATCCATTTTTGAAACACCTGAGATTGGTGAGGAGCAATCCGATCGACAATGTACATTTGTACAATTGAGTATGTTCCTACCTGTTGTTGCCCCCTTGCAGGCAAATAGAGAATTGTTATAAGTTACCATTAATATCTCACTGAGCAATGATCGACGATGTTGGCCAACGACCTTCTTTGTTCAAAAAGATAGCAGTAACTTAGAGCCATGCCAACACAATGCAAGAGAAGATATGCTGGCCTGCCATTTTCCTAGCTGAAATGTATTAGTCACACATTTCTACTGATGTTATGTAAGGATTTATCTAAAATTCCTTGCACATAGATTGACTTATTGTCGTTTTCGAGGGTGTAATACCTTGTAGATCGACTTAATGTCGTTTTCGATAGTGTAATACATTGATTGTCGTGTTCGAGAATATAATTCCTTGTAGATCGACTTACTGTCGTTTTCGAAAGTGTAATACCATATCTTGATCAACTAATTGTCGTTTTCGTGATAACATATCAAAAGTTAGTTATCACAAGTTGAACATTCCGTATCAGGAGCTTTTCGAGCATTTAAAGTAGTTGCTTTGCATGATCTAATCCTTCATAATTTGCCGGATACCAAGATCATATATACTATATTAAAAGTAATCACTACAACAAAATTAGACTATAGCGATACTTTTAAGTGTTTCTAAAATTTTAAAAAAGTGTCGCTGACAAAAATACCAACACTTATTATAAGTGTTGCTATATGTGCCGTCGCTAGGGTGTATAGCGATACATTTTTATAATGTGTCTCAAAAATGTGTTCCTATAACCTAATTTTGTTGTAGTGAATTAATCATTAACCCTTTATGTACCACATGCAATATCCGAAATCCTGCGGTTTCTAATCATAAACTGAAGGCTCATTATGCTGTTATAATCAATACCAACTTGACTGTTATAATGATCTTTAGATTAAGTTTCAAGAATATAAATCTCAACATAGACATATTTGCACCTACACCTAAAAATTCAAATTCTTGTCTGTAGTTTTAGAAATAGCTCGTATTTGTATACATATATGCCCTTCCACTCAACTTTTCCCTCCCGTTATATATGCTACAGAAACAATAAAAAATTGTGAAATGCCCAAAACCCTTATTTGATGCCTTTAAAATATTGGTAGCTACATTTAAAGCATGTTGATCATTTATTTTCATTCGCACCATTGCTCAATAGAGTGGACGACAATGCAATCGGTGATCATGATCCTAGCCTGAGTCTTTTAGCTAGTTTGAGGAACTCTAGTTTAATTTAGCCTTTCCAATAATATGCGCCCAACATTGTGGATTGTCAATTAGGATGCCCTATAATCAAAAAGAAATTGCAAAGTATGAACACCCTCATAAAAGAATACTATCCCTGTTAGTTAAGCAAGTGCACATTGTACTCAAAAGAAACAAATGAACAACTTGGAAAACACTCACTACTACATAAGAAAAAGATAACAATTGACATATTATGAAAGCTAGAGATGCCACCACTATCCTAATTAAGTTCAATATCTCAAAGAGGTTGGGAAAGACCAAAGAATGCATGTGACTCTTCACTTGCTAATATGACTAAGAAACCAAACTCGATCACTAGGATATCTGCAACTTAAAAGATAAACGACATGACACCAATTACAAATGTAGGCTCAAGTCTAAACCTTTTGCTTTGGCTTCTTCCTCCTCGCCAACTCCAATATAAGTCTCCACCATTGTCGGACCACTGTGCTCTGTAACTAGCAGGTGCCTCATATTTTCTCTGTCAAGATATGGCTTCATTAGGGGAGCAAAATCCTTCATGTCTACTACACAACTCTTATCATTTTTGTCTAGGAAATTGAAGTTCCCAGTTGTAGAGCCTGAGCTAATAGAAAGAGGTGCATTTCTAGTGATCCCCCTACTTTCATAAAGGATATCCTCAATAGCCTTTTTTCCCTTACGGTCTTGGACATCAGCTGGTAGGGTTATGTAGTTCCCCGTTGTAAGGTCCGGGCCAATAACAAGAGGTGCATTTTGAGTTATAACCTTTGGTTCATAAGGAGTACACTCAACAGCTCTTTCTACCTCACGATCACGGCTATCAAATAAGTTAGGAGTATGTATAACACTATTATGGATCGTAGGAGCCAGCCTGCGTGAAGGAAAAAGCACGCTCTCATGAGTAAAGTTACTAGGGTTAGGGTTTGGATGTGCAGGAGTTTTAACCCCTCTAGTCTGGGTCGGCCGGGGGATCGCAGATCGGACGATAGAGCGAATGCTCGGGCGGTAACTACATCTCGGGGCCGATTGTATCTGCTGCTGTAACCCCCGTGCAACACCGCGACGATAGCCTTGTGGCGGCTTGTAAATGCAAGTTGACGTGAAAGGAGGGAGATCAACAGTTGGAGGGTCCAACATAGCCATGTCAGGCTGCTGCTGTGCATTAGCTGACCCTTGATCGGCCGTCGTATTTGCAGACCTCTTGCTCATAGTGTGGGCATTATGGTGGCCGGCAAAAGCAAAACGGTTGCAGAAAGTTTGGCTACAGTACCAGCAAACGCTGGGGGGTTCATTATATTCATGTAGTGCTCCAAAACTGGATAACATTGGCCTCGCAACGGAGGAGCTTGAGACCGACGATTGAGGGGAGGGAGGAGGGCCCTCCATAGAGGAGAAGAGGAGAGCAAAGAAGAGAAGAGGTGCCTAGGGTGTGGGAGGGGCAAGAGATAAGTGCTAAGAGGAGAATATATATATATATTGGTGTGAGAAGGATGGTGCCTCGCTAGGGTGTGGGGTTCTTATAGGAGATGAGCTAGGAGTGAGGTTTTAGTACTCTTGCTGGAGATTCCTAAGTAAGAACTATCAAATGAAAAATTGAAACAACAAAAGCATCAATTTTGAATAAACTATTTGCTTTTTACAAGCATGCTTGTAATATAAATTTTAAGTAAATTAATTTACTTTACAAACCATGCTGTAAATGAAGTGATAGAAACAACATTAATTAATGACGTAGAGGAAATTAACATTTCTCCTCAATTTTTTCTTTGAGAAAGAAAGAAAGACAGCATATTATCTTCTGACTTCATTTATTTATTTATATTTTTTTAAAATAAATTTAGTGGAATATGTAAAGTAATTAGATTTTAAATTTGAAATCTCATTAAGATCTTTATTATTTACTTATTTTTATAGATAAATATTTTAGCTTTATTTTAAAGAATTTCTTATATATTTTTAATATGTTAAAAATCTTTATACAAATATATAAGTCAATAAAAAATTATCATATTATGTATTTTATTATATCAATAATATGTAAGAGAAGTATTTTCAAATTTGAATGACTAAGGGTAAAAAAAAATACATGAAAGCAGAGAAGAGAAAATAAGCAAAAAGAAAGAAAAGAACAAATTAAAAAGAGCAATGCTACATGTACACTCTTAAAAAAATATATATTCTACATCCACCATCTAATGGTAGAGGGTCACTTTATAATTTGTGAAGTGATCCCTCACCACACCCCATCCATTAAATTGAATGGGATGTGAGATATATACCTCACAAGGAATATACAACTAGCATTTTCTAATTAAAAAGGGGCTCTGCTGACATCCGTTTTTAATTAAAAAGTAATGAAACGTTCGACCTCGCGGGGTTGCTGGGATGGGAAACGTGCGCTACGCCGTTAAGCTGCCAATGGTACATGTCGAGCCTTTCCAGTCTTCAGAGAGTCAAACACGGGTGCTCCTGCACCAGAAATTAAAGAGCTACTACGTATGCGTTTCATATGTAGTAGTACTTTGTTTGTTCTAGTGCGTACAGCCAAATGAAAAAAAGCTGGCACTGCCACCTGCAAGTAAAGAGCACTGGGAAAGAGATATTAAACGTTACCTAATTAATGTTTGTTGTCTAATAGTACTCTCAACCAATGTCGACTGGGCTCATTTGGGCTGCCATATATGTATGTGCACTGTGTGAGATGCGCCCATTAATAATTTCTAAATACAACTTAACCCTGTAATCTAATGTATGTGCATTGAATAAGAAGATTCACTAACATTTATAACCTGTTACACTGATATTGATCAATGTTTTTGTTTCTTTCAAATCTAACAAATTAAATACTTGATAGCCCCGTACTTCACTTTTCTATTTTTTCATGTTGTCTCTAGAAAATATAACTCGTATATTTTACTTTTAAACAAGTTTAGATAATGACAGGCAATCCCATGACCACCGTCACTAGAAAAAATAATAATAATAATAATAACAAGTCCGTCTATCTTGATAGATCTAACTGTTGCATGTTTCAGGAAGTACAATAACCTTAAGTAAATTGCAGTGATCGACATGCTCTATTATTTGGAAATTTCTTATATTTGTAAGAGCTCGATCGATGATAGGTGAAGCTCTATACTGTTAACTACATGTTAGTTATTTATCATCAACCTCTTACGTGTGCATGCAACAATATTTCGTGGCTCTAGGAAGGTTCTAAATAAGATTTCTTTTAAAGAAGGAAAAACAAGATTCTTAATTAGTTCTTCCAAAACCTATTATTGATTGAGTCGAGAGTTCCATAGCACAATAAAGGTCACAATAATATGCTTCATTATTTAGGCAAAACAAACTCCATGAGAAATGCAACTTTGATCACTAAGAAAGGAAATAATAGCTTGCAATACACACACTCTTTAAGTTTTAAGTTTGAGCTGGATTCCACGGGAGGTGCCGTCTGTAAACAGATTGGAATGGATATCTAATAAGCTGAACCGGTTAAAGGTGCAAATTCAAGTCCAAGCTAGCAGGAGTAGTTGAAGCAGCCGTCCAATGAGAACCCAGAGTGTCCAGAAGGTTCAGAGTCACTCCATCACTATTGTTTCGTCCAAGCAGAGGCGGCAGGTCCAATCCTGCAGTAATCGATAAACAATGCAGAGGTAAAGAGTCCTTAACAGTAGCACCCAGCACATAACTGGGCACAGGGTTCGTGAGAGCAGCGTTTCCTGCAGTTGTTAAACTTGCAACACGACAGTTTGGACCACTCAAGGGAAGGGGTACATTAACACCAGGGTGAAACTCCCCAGCCATCTCTTCCACACGGTGTAGACCATTGAAAGGAAGAGAAGGCGATGAGTTGCCTGGAAGACCTGAATGAAGTTGGTGATGTGGCCTCTCATATGCAATGCCCTTTCCTTTTGTATCCATTTTTAAGTTAGTCCTAGGTGCAAAATGACTTGGCAACATAGGGTTATTTGGGTTATGTGATGGTCGTGCCAAGGTAGATCTTTCGGTCAGACTAGGATGGAATTCGAGGTGATTCGGGCAACATGGTTGTGGAGCTGATGTTGGCGTTTCTGTCAAGTTAGGAGGGGAATGCACATATTGGGGCAGATTAAAGTGGCTATTGTGACTTTGATCATATGGCAGCGGGGCTGATGTAGCCCCTTGCATCAAGTTTGGCGGGGCTTGAATATCTTGTGTTGGAGCAAAGTTGCCTGTGCTTCCTAAAAGGCGGCTGCGGTGAAACTGAAGTTGTGCTAACATTGCCCTATGCACCCAATTGGACTGGGCATTAACAGGTGAGGCTTGAGGGCGTGCATTCGGCGCAGAAGAAATCCTCTCTAGACGATGAGCATTCTGGTGGCCGCCTAAGGCACGGCCGTTGCGGAATGTTTGACCGCAAGTGGTGCACAAAAAAGGATGGGTCACCCTATCGGCCCTGGTGCGAGACACTCTCCTACCAGTCCTCCTATGCCTTATCATAGAGGCCATGGAGCCAGCGGACGGAGGGGAGGATGGGCGAGGGGGCCTAGAGGAAGATGGGCCTTTCATCTTTTCAAGGGCAAGGAGGCAAGCAAGATTGTTTGATATCAAAGATTATGTTGTCAGGGAAATTGGTGGTAGGGAAGGGGTACTTATAGGAAGTTGGATAGACGAAAAAGTTGTCTTATTGGGAGTTAGTAAATCTTCAGGAGGCATCCACGAAAATTTACTATTATCCCTACTGCATCAGTGGATGAAGGCAAACATTTTTGATTGGTGGAGAGAGTGATAAGCTTTTCCTAGTAAAGATTCATTTGTTTTGTCTATATATATATATATATATATATATATATATATATATATATATATATATATATATACAAGGATAAACGAATACTCTACAATCTCAGAACATTAATTGCAAGAATACACAGCAAAAATTTAGTCATTCATGACTTGCTTTTCTTACCCTGCGCTTCTATTTTCTTTCTTGTAGGATGAGAAATGGATATTTCATGCAATTAGGTGGTTAAGATCACTGCATTAAAAAAAAATAATAGTTTGCACTATGAAATCATCAATTTACAGAATTAACATTACGAGATAAAAAGTCATTAAACTTGATTTGCTTTCTCTTACCAGATTTTTCATGTGTATTTTATTCATATGAACAAAAAACTATGCGGCCATTTTACAAATAGAGTCAAATAATTAAGAGCTTCAAATTTGTGCTCACATTTTTTTATTGGAAAGTGCATAAATATGTTTTTGGTAGGGAAAACTACACAAACTCTAAATTCTTATAGCAGGTTCACTGCAAACTGTAGCTAGAGAGATTCAAAACATAAAAAATCTTTATTGTGAGTTAATACTTACCTGGTGAAGTTTTGCCGGTATCCAGAATGTGCCATACGATATTCACTCACAGCTGAAGTTGTTTATGTGCCGATGCTAAAACGTCCTTGTAGCTACCCACGTTTAGTATGTAAACTGCTTGGAAGTAAGAGCAAGTTTTATGATTCTAATGCTCAATAACTAAAATAAAAACTTTCAAACTATGACAAACAAATATAGTTCTACAATGCAGCACCAAAATCTATAAAGTGTATCCACTCTATTCTTAAGATCTCTTGAACCTAAAAAAAAATTAAAAACAGGAAATACACTTAAAAGAACGGCACTATTTCCACAGAAAATGACAAATTCTGTTCAGGAACCATATCTTTCTACCAAAAGAAGCAAGGAATGCTGGTCCTGCATCTAAGAGCGGCATTTGATCACAAAGTTCTTATGAACAAAGCAAAAAAATATGTAGGACGCGATTTACTTGGAAGTTGCAACCATCTGGCATTTCTATCAAAGTGTCTAACCATGATTTTACAGTATTTGTGTCCTCTTTGTCATATTGAATTACTTTATGACACCAGGAGGTAAGCAATCTGGTGTATCCCAACGAAAAACACTTTAGTACGTGATTACTATATAGGGGTTAAAGCTTACGAGTCGTAAATACAAGCTAAAACTACTATTTGTCTGTCTACTATGAAGTTTCCCATCCCCATGCTTTCCATATACAGGATCACATTGAAGCATCAAAATTAAGTTATTCATGGCCTTCGCCCAGCAACATTCAGCAGAATATGGAATTTTATTGTTGAATCATATACACGCACATGTCTCATATCTATTAAACATTTATCAGATCATTGGAAATTAACTTGTTCAACACAAGGTTTGGATGTGCATTCGTGTGCTTAAGGACATAATATTTTGTGATATTATATTTATTTTCCGCAAATTTTGGTCCTCAAAACTATTAAATCATGCAATTGAAGGATGTTTGAAAAGTGAAAAAGAAAATTTCCAAATCACTCGCCGCATTGATTGGACTCTGCAAGAACTAATATGAGATAAATGAAGACTTTGATGGCAACTTTACCATCTCCATACCTCTCCCCATGGCGAATATGCATGACATGGCAACTAAATTGAACATTTCACTTTGGCTTATCAAGCACCCTGCACGATGAACTACAATGGTCAGCTTAAAAAATTGAAAATATTTTAGCTTGCAAGAGCAAAGGATTAATGAAATTGAAACCAAATATTAAGTTTAAGAAAAGGAATTATCTACATATCTTTACGACATACAGAGCATACAAACTTTAAACCCCTTTAGCTAGAGAGAGATGCTGAAATTGGGGCCTGCAAAACAGAATTTCATTAATCCCTGCTATAACGACAAGAACAGTAAGTTTTTTTGTGTCAACTCTTGCCTTTCTTCTTCTTTTTTTTCCCTGAGCATATGGAAGGAGGGATGATTAATAGCCAATGAAGGAGAATAAGAAAGGGGAGGGTGAGAGTCTTCTGCATCCTAAGACAACTCCATCGACTTGGAACTCGTAACATACACTACATTATCCTGCTGCAGCACACGCATATTCCTGCTTTACTGCTCAATTATTATGCTTAAACAAGAATACCATGCCAAGTAATTAGTCAAAAACTTCTCAGCGCGTGGCTTTACATCATCCACGAATTATCATCCTCGTCGCCTTTCCATGTTCGACGATGACGATGTTTAGAATCCTAAGAGACAATATAACAAACAGCCTATATGCAAAAGAAGCAACTGAGAAACAACCACCCATGATAGCTAATCGTTCGCAACAATAAAAAGAAACAACCAAAATCTGAAATTCCAAGCGATCAACAACAAACATCTTCGAAAATCCCACAAGCTAATTGCCAGATTCCAAAAAAAGCACAGAAACGGATCAAATTGAGACTACCGTCGCATGAGTAGCAGAGTTATACCGCAGTTTAGAAAAAATTACATAACTATATGTGTATATATATATATATATATCTTCGAGAACCGAAGATCATTACTAGGGTTGTGAGAACCGAAGTAAATCTAACAATTGCGGTCTAATCCGACGACGGTTTGCCTTCGTCCCCTTCCTCCGGTGAGGATGAGGAATTCGCGGCGGGTGCGTCGTCGGGGTCGCGGTCGGGGTCGGAGCGGGCGATGGAGCCGCGGAAGCGGTCGAGGAAGGGCTTGAACGCCGTCTCCACGGTCAGCCACGCCAACACCAGTCCCCCCGCCACCACCAACGCCGTCTTCAGGGCGCCTCCCTCGCGATCGCCTCCTCCTCCCTTCGCCATCTCCCCCTCGCTACTACTGTTCGACCCTTCGCTCTCCTTTTACCCAAGGGTTTGGGACTACTGACGAGTTTGGGCCCTTGCTTGCTCGATAAGAATTGTAGAAAGAAGAATTTGATTTATCCACACAACCCCTCCCCCAGAAAAAAAAAAAAAAAAAAGAAAATAATATTCCAATGTCAACCTCTCCTGTCAATTATATACTATTATTATTATTATAGCGTACGTGCCAAATATGCGGGTGAGAGTGGGTTTCGTAACAGATTAAATTGCACTGCTGTCTCCTAATTTATGAAATTGAAACATCTTGCTTGAGTTCTCAAACTGTAAATTGCTTGTTTTGTTCCTCCTCTTCTTGCGCAACTTCCGTACCAAGCACGGTCATGTTTAGTGCTTCCAAGCTTAGCACCATTTTGAAGCTCCGCCCGGTAGTGGTTTTGCAGCTAGTGCTTTTCAGCAATTGTCTTTGAGCAACACTATTGCTAACTAGACATTCAGGGCCCTTTTTTTCGGGGTTAGATCAACAAATAAGAGATTTATCCTTCTTATTCTATCAAACACATCAGAAATTATTCGGTACAGTAGTTCTAGTACAAACAGAATAAGCTGGAACAACAGTTCTTATCCATTATTTTATAATTTTTTTTTTTACCAAACTACCCCTCCTCCCCTACTTTATCTCTTCCCAATACACTCTCATCATCACAAATCCCTCTCTCTACTCTCTCTCTTTTCCTTCTTTCCAATACACTCTCATCATCACAAATTCCTCTCTTCTCTCTCTTTCTTTTTAATTTAATTGGATGTTAAATTAAATATTATTTTCAAAATTTTAGAAATTTTATTTTGATTTTGATTTTATCATAATTTTTGTAAGGCTTTAAATTTTGAAATTTTATATTCGAAATTTTAACTTTAATTTAAACAAATAAAATATTAAATTAAATATTATTTTTATAAAATATAATTTGAAATTTAATTTCGATTTTGATTTTGATTTTGATTTTAATTTTATCTTAATTTTTGTATGGCTTTAATCCATTAATTAAAACGAAGAAAGTAAAAATTATTATTTGAAAATTAAAAAATTTTATGTTTAAAATTTATAATTTAAAATTAATATTATAAAATTTTAAATTTTAAAATTTAAATGTTGAAATTTTATATTTAAATTTTAAATTTAATTTGAAAAAATAAAATATTAAATTAAATATTATTTTAAAAAAATATAATTTGATTATGATTTTAATTTTATCTTAATTTTTTTAAAGTTTTAATCCATTAATTAAAACGAACTAATTAGATTTTAATATTTTTATCACATATTAAATCTTGAGTGCAAAAAGGTAAATTATCCCAACCTAACCTCTTTATTTTTCTTTCTTCTTATTCTCCATTCTTATACCAAACATAAAATCTCTTATCCTGGAATCATCCTAAACGCTTTTTTACCCTAGTTCCGTATTTTATACTTATCCCAGGATTAGCTAGTTCTATCTTAATCCATTACCAAACGGGGCCTCAAAGAGTAGCTATCAATTCATGAATTTACATTTTTATACTAATTTTATTAATTTTTTAAAAAAACATATTTAAAATTTAAAATAAATAATTAAATTATGTAAGATTTACCTTCTATTTTTGAGGGTATAAATCACATTTCTTTTGTCATTTTGTCGAATCGTTGACGCTAACCATTAATTCCAAAAGCTCGGTTAGAAATACGCAATCAATTCACTTAAAGCGTACAGACACAGCGCCCACGGGTCTCGACCGGACTCAACCCACCTAGACGTTGGATCTATTGTTGCCGTTAGGTCTATTGTGGACCGCAGCCCCACTCAACTTATTGGGCTCACCCAACTCAACTTATTAGTCTTCTGGACCTATTGTCACGAGGCAGGAAGTTAAACCTATTTAATCCATAAATAAATAGCCAATAATTTAGGACACGTTGAGCCAGAATGATGTTCAACGCTCGGCAGACTACAAATGTGAGCTTGTTTCTAGATCTCATGGCTGATTGGTTATGCAAGTGTGACATTTTTTCTTCTTCCCTATGAAGCAAGTGATTTTAGTTTTGCTACTTACTATTCTTGAATCTAATTAGTTGGTCTAATTATGTATAAGATTTAGAAGAGCAATTAATAAGGGGATACCATGGGACTTGGGCAGCAGAGTTTCTGCGAGTTAAACTGCATAAAACTACTCTTTATCGCTGAGAGAGATTTCCGCCTTTATTTTTACCTAGAAAAGCTATTTACGATTACGAAACTTAATGAAGAGGTTATAATTAAGTCTCTTGTTAAATAACTCTTTCTAAACAAAAAATTAATTTTGTAGAAGATTTAATTAATCCCGCCAAATCGGCCGTAATGTGCGCTCAATAGGACTTACGCATGAATACGGTCACATTAATCCAGTGGGACACACCATTCATCAGCCGCCAGAACAGGTACAACATCGGTGGTCAAGATCGTAGATGAAAGAATTGTAAGGTATGCGTCGCATTCCAGTTCTTACATGCAAATATTCATAACCTAAACGCTTTTAATTTAGCTCGGAGCCACACACGATCTGATTTATAATTTATTAACACTTTCTGTTCGAGTATATGTATTAGCTCGGTTGCAGCTGCGTTTCTTGGACCACCCACCCATGTTGCCGAGTGTAACATGCCACCTATTGCCACCTATTTTTCTGGTGGTTCCATGCATGTGATTGGAGTGGACCCTCTCCACACAATTTTGGCTCCAACCATGGGAATCAATTGCCAAGAACTCGATGGGATCTTTTCACCTGTCATGATGCTTGGCTTGGCAACTAAAATAAATCTAGTAAATTAGTCATGCATATAGATGGAATAATAAGTCTGTAGATCAAATTAACTGGAATGCCAGATAAGTGGTTTCCTTTTCTTTTGGTGATGATGAGTTCAGATCTTTAATTAGATCTCGGGGCAGAAACTTACAGCAAGTTGCAGTTAATGTTTAATTACTGGAGGATATATATTAATAGCTACAATTTCATAATAATATTGAAAGAGAATATTTAATTACAATATTGCACGATCTGCTTAATAGCTCAAAAGAATTGAAAAATAAAAATAGATTACATTACATTACATTTCTAGGATTGATAGCAGATAACAGTACTCTTGCGCCTCAGAGTTGTAGATCTGGTCGAACATTGTAAGCCACTTTATATATATATATATATATACTTGGAGGAGTCCGGTCGAAGTTTCCTCACCGGTATCAGTTCTCCTCCATAGATCACTTTGACGTGCGTCTCAGTAGATCACTTATCTAACCAACTATCCATCGCTTCTATTCGAATTAACACCACCATTAAAATTTCCACCCCAGAAAAAGCAGTTTAGAAAAAAGAAAAAAGAAAAAGATCTGAATTTGTGCATTATCATCCAATGCTTCAAACTTTTGTGCGTTGAATTATTTTTTCGATCTCCAGACTCATTGTCGGAGCTGCTTAATTGTCGTTGTCGAAATTCTGGACGTAGTCGACGGCGTCATAGCTGAATTTCTGAGTGGTGGGCAACTTATCCGATCCGACGAGCTTACGAACCTCGGAGCGCACTTTGTAAAAGATGTGGTGAAAGCTACCTTTGCTCTGGCGGCCGAGAACTGCGGTCTCCTCCTCGTTCATCTCGAGGTCGCAGGCGAAGGCCGGCTTCCTCGAGAGGATCCAACTCCAGCCCAAATCCCACCAGCGCCTTATCGGACCGGCCGTGAAGCCGCCGAGGACGACGGAGGGCATGGACTTGGACCTCCTGATGGCCCATTCGGTAGAGGCAGAGGATATGGGCTGGATCTTGACCGAGAAGGACGATATCCTCTTCCTAAGGCCTATCAGGTGGGTGTCCTTTCGGGCACCTTGAGATATTGGAAGGTCTTCTTTGAGCGGCATGCTTGGAAAGAACCTTCTCCTCTTTTGGATGCTCTCCAAGATGCTGGCCATGTTTAACGGAGCAGAGGAGAGAGATCAAGGCTCTTTCCACCTCCTCTGCTCCTTATGTACGTACGTTGTTGTTAGGAGGAGAAGAGGAGGAGGAGGAGGCTACTAAGAGCTAGCACAGGAGAGGGAGAGGAGAGTCTAGCTAGAGCAGCGGCATATAATGGTTCACAGCCTTGGACAGGCTGGTTTTTATTGGTGTATGGACTGGGGTGGGGGGCCATGAAGTATTTTAAAACTTTTTTTTCTTTTTTTTTTTTTTTTTTTGATGATGATTTTTGTGGCAATTTCTCATCTCGCTCATGCATGGTTTCTATCTGATAGGTTGGCTTAAGTCTCACCAAGATGCATGCCGTGTCTTATTTTAACACTTACATATATATGGTTCAGGAAATATTGTAAAGTTAACTGGTCTTGAAATTTGGTATGGAAGCTCAATCAAGGCCGTCCGATCGACATCGGTTAATCAAAATCATTGAATTGAGGGAGCACCAGTAAATATGGGTGTGCTTTGCCAATGTTGATCATGCAATTCTGGTCCTAAATTGGTTTCTGGTTGCTGTCATAAACCAGTGTTGGGCACACATCTCTTAATTTAAATTACTTATTTTTCAATTGCCCTTGACTATTTCACATTCACATGCATGTGTGATCATCGTGGGAGGAATCACTCAGCTGGCAAAACATATTTTATGGACTATTAAATCTATCAAACAGAAAATAAAAAGAAAAAAATAAAAAATAAAATCTCTGGGGCCTCATGAAATGCGCGCATTATATGTTGAAAATTTGAGATGTGGTTGAAACATTCAGGTATCGTGTATTGGCATCTTGTAATTTACTATATATGTTTTCCAGCTTTTAGAACCTGTTCGCTTTTGATTCCTCAACCTACCCAATGAACTGTATTAATTCTCCAAATTTTGTCCTCATTATAAATCTTTTTATTTATATTTCTGCAGAAAATTAAATCTCATCTTCCAAAAAAAATAAAAAAAAAGAAAGAGAGAGAGAAGTGCAGGTGAATCTACGAGGAGGATGAGCATAGATGAGTGGCATTTTCTTTTTCCTTTTTTCAAGTGTTGAATATGTTTTTCTTTTTCGGAATGTGCCATTATATTATAGTAATTAGATTTGGAACTTGTAATATTAATGATCAAATTAATTTTTTACTACATGTACTAAGAACTTGGGTGTGTGCCATTTTTTAAAATTTTTAAAATCTCAAAGATAAAACAATTCCTTGTACAGTAACCACGGGAAAAGAGGGACCAAATGAGTTGGTATGTTTGCGACGGTGGTCCCTGCAGAGGTGTCGGTTGGAAAGTCCACTTCTTATAACATCTCCTCTCATCAGCCTCTTCTAATTCTCCCGACTCCTTTTGCTTCTTCTCGCCGACACCTCCTAAATTCAATAAAATAGAATAAGGTAAAAAGAAAAAGAAAAAGGAAAGGAGATGGTAGGAAGAGGGGCCCCTCAATCTCCCCCGTGTAAGAAGATGAGTGGCCAACATTTTGGTACATGTGGTGGTGATGGTGCCTAACCGGTTGCAAGTTACAATGATAGGTTGACCCTAACTCAGGTGACTAGTCAGGTGCAGATTTTTTTTACAGTTTTGGCAGGTGCTGGTGTAAATATTTTGGTGAATCATCATCAATCGAAATAGCTCATTTAAAAAGATCGACAAGGTGCATCTCCATCGCTGGTTGAGATATACTTTGCTTGGACCGAATATTAATCAAACCGTGGATAGCAATTTTTCTTTGGTTAGTTCTAAAGAGTAAGGTATACGCCAAAGATAACCTGTTTAAAAGTGGGTGGACTGGGGATGACAGTTGTGTTCTCTGTTTGGACGAGACAGAGACTGTTAATCACCTATTTTTGAGTTGTCGGTTTACTAGAAGTATTCTTCAAGCTTTTCTTCTGAACCTTGCTACTCTCAACTATTCCTCTATGGCTGCTTCACTTTGGAATACCTCCTGTCAGAGAGGCGGCTCAATGCGCGATAGAGAGCTTTTGGGGATTGCCTCGGTATGGTGGACAATTTGGTTTAAACGTAACAGGAGGATATTCGACAACCGCAAAAAGACGGCGGGGTGTCTAAGTAGGGACGCTCGTGATTGTTTGGTTTGATGGGTTCAGCTTGCACAACATCTTTAATTTTTTTTTTTTTTTTTTAGGCTCTGCTGCCTATTCTTATATTCTAATTTATCTTTCTTATGAATGAAACAATAGCATGCTATATTTTTCTCAAAAAAAGATCTGCGGAGTTTCCTTGCAACCTGATTAATTGTGAGGTGCTATGTTATGTGCTGCTGTCTGACATAATACTTACTTAAGCTAACAAGCGCTATGGGTTGGTGGGAGAGTCTGTCTGTCCTTAAAGATGTAATAATGTGACCCCAGGGGGTCCTGTGATGATTTGCATCGCACCATCCCAAATGAGAATATCATTGCAATTTGCAAGTCTTCTCTGCTGTTAGCTAGGGTGGTTATGCCAGAGGTACCGGGGCCCATCCCATTAATGGATTGTTTTTAAGGCTTTGGAATTAGTACATTACACCACAGATTTTAAGGGCCAGCCGATTCGCCTTGATTCCTGCTTGAACATGGATTTAAGCGAACTGCTGGCTAATATAGTCGTTTGCTCTTTCCCTGTGAAGCTCCATCGGTGCTGCTTAGCGCTGCAACACGAGTTACTGCTTAGCGCTTTTGCGTAACAAGTGTGGCTTCGCATAGGCATTGGGCCTGCATTATCACTCATCTGGTCGGATACTGGACTTTTATCATTGGCGTGGACTGGGCTAGGCCAAAACCCCACTAATTACTCGATCGACTTGGGCTGCAAAACGGGCCTAGTCTCATTTAGTACGTTGCTGCAGTCAAATCGTCGAGTTGGGCTGTTCATATTCTCAAATCATTTGGGTGCCGATGATAATTCAGGCAAGTGAATTGAACGAGTCAGGCACATTGTACTTGTTCGCGCACTCTTCAGTTGTAATATCCTAATATGCATATTGTCATATTTTGTCGCCACTCCCTCTCTTTCTCTCTCCCCAAAACAAATGATTCACGGTGAGATTACATGAAATGCATAATCATCTTGTGCTTGCTGTAGCATTTGTACGTTTTCATTTTGCACTGAGCCGTCCGTCTCGTACAAGATTTCTTAGCGTGATTGAGATAGCTGCTCGTCTCAATTCTTTTACACTAGATAAGTCAGTTTTTAATGTACCGCTAATTCTTTGGAAAAGCAGTTGTACGAGTATTCACCGTATATTTTTATTAAACTCTTTAGGTAGCGTTTGGTTCGGAGATTAGAAAAATTTTGTTATACCGGGGATAGGTACAGATTCTGGTATTAGCAGGAATTGATGTAAATTTGCGTTTGGTTCGTTTTATGAGTTATACCGGAATTAAAGTAAATTGTGTTTGGTAAATTATATAGGAATAAGGAGAATAGGAAGAATTGGTAAAAATTGTGTTTGGTTGAGTATAGAGGAATAAGAAGAATTGATAAGTGATAAATTTGTGTATTGACTATTTTGCCCTTTATGATATAATATATAAATAAAATAATTTATTATATTAATCAACGTAATAATAAATTTAAAATATTATTTAAAATTGTAAAAAATATTTAAAAATATATAATAAATTTTTATATAAATTTCTCTGTAAATTTTTATATCTGGTAGATCGAAGGAGAGAGTGTATTTTTCTAATAAGATTTTAATTTTAAATTTTTTTTTCGGGGTTTCTTATTCCTCTTTGAATTGTTACTTCGAAATAATGAAAAGAAATTTATCTTAAACTGAGGGACGTAAAGTGAAAATACAAATTCATTAGGGACAGATATGCAAACAGCAATGACGCGGACCACGTGGACTTCTCCTTGTAGCCCAAGCTACCGTTCGCTGTTTACTTCTTTCACCCCCTTCAATTTTTGGCATTTTTGTCTCCCATCCTTTCCCTACGAGAGAGAGAGAGAGAGAGAGAGAGAGAGAGAGATCCATGGCCATGGCCATGGCGAAGGAGAGCGGGGTCGTCGTCGTCGGCGGCGGCGGAGGGAGGTTGGTGGAGATGTGCATCGCGGCGGCGAGCGCCACCGCGGAGAGCGTGGAGAGGTGGCGGCGTCAGCGGCGGACCCTCGATCGCCTCCCCTCCCACCTCGCCGACGCCCTCCTCCGCCGCCTCCTCCTCCGCCGCCTCCTCTACCCCTCCTTGCTCGAGTCCGTTCCCCGAACCCTAAACCCCTTCCCCTCTCCCTCTCTTCTCTTCTCCCTTTGAGCCCGATCCCCCTTTTTTTTTTTTTCCCTCTGATTGCGATTTAATGCGTTTTTTTTTTTTTTTGGGAGAATCCGTTGTGGTAGGTTGCTTAAATTGACGATCTCTTGATCCAAGTGCCCCAATGCTTGCTCAATTGGCGATTTCTTAAATCTCCGCAGAGGGGCGCGGAGATGGCCGGAGAGGGGCGCGGAGAGGGCCGCAGAGGGGCGCAGAGAGGGGCGCAGAGGGGCGTGGCGCGGAGAGGGAGATCGGAGAGGGAGATCGGAGAAGGAGGGGGCAAGAATGGGGAGATGAAAACAGAAGCAATCACGCGGAGATGGGGAGAAGGAAGAAGACACGCCTCGATCCCAGTGCCCGAACCGGGTTCCAGCCAATTCCACCAAAAACCCAGAACCCGAATTCCAGGTTTCATACCTGCAATTCCGGGCAACCCAGAACCCGAATTCCAGTATTTTCTATACCCGTTTGGGTATGGATTTGGGGATAAGGGGGGTATTCCCCCCTTATCCCCCTATCCAAACGACGCCTTAAAGAACAAGTAATCATTATATATTCTCTGTAATAAAAAAAAAAAAAAAAAAAAAAAAAAAAAAAAAAAGTAATGCATATTCCTAAAGAGTTAATTACCAAATAGCTGAATTTTAAGTATCATTCCCTCTGCGGCCTTTTAAAATAGTGTAGGAAAGTTGAATGCTGGTAATTATATATAAGTATATATTTGGGACAACTGCAACTTTCTGACATTCATATTTATTCATCAAAAATTATTGCGCCAAAATCTATCTTTCTAAAATTTCAAATTCTTTCAAATAAATACACAAAGTAGGGGTAGAAAAATAAAGAAACTTTTGAGAAATTTATTCAAAGCAAAAATTAAATATAAAATTCGGTAACTTTTCAGGGAGCACATATGCAATTATCTCTTATTTTTTAAAATGAGGTTGGTTTGTCTTCTTTTGGTTTTAAAAGCAAACTCACTTGATAATATGTCACGCCCCGAGTCCGCCAATTTGTACGGTTCGGGCACGCCAACAGACCCGCCAACCGGGTAAAACCTTTTTCTACCCGAAAGGAACGGTAACATCCATAATAACACAACAAGTGTATGCGGAAGCTTAATATCAGAGTACTAAAAATCACTATAAATTTAAAACTTTCATTCAATAACTAATGCGGAAATGAAAGCATACAGGAGTGAACCATAAATTAAACTTATTACACTTTACAATTCTGAACTTGCAAATAAATTATTACATTTCCTTTACATAATTCCTCACCATACAAGGTTCACTCAAGAAATATATAGAAAGGGATACCTCTGCTAGACCCTCTAGGTCACTATGCTGCTGGGCCCTTGCCCCTGTCGTATGCCTCGCTGTCGTCTGCATCAGATCTGTCTCGACCGCTGCATCCATTCCCGAACCTGTGGGGGGGGGGGTCACCCAAGGGGTGTGAGAACTTACGAGCGAGTTCCCAGTGGGTTCAACCACCGAGAGAAAGTGTCCTACACCACTTGGTCCAATGGAAGCAATAATAATAGTGTGCTAGGAAACTAAAATCCTCAACATCAATATGCAGCTATGCAATAATATATCACTACACTATCTGTGTACAACCATCGACCCAGCACTACTCTGTCTAGCCACACTAGGCTGCTAAGCACCAACTCGGCCACTATGCCGCTGTATACTGGGTTCAACTAACCCGGCCCCCTGGCCACTCTATTTTTCTTTATTCTTTAGATTCTGGTGCTTTAGTTCAAGTTAACCCTTGGAAATTCTTATCCAACAGGCCCGAGCCCGGTAGTCTTGCTACCATAAGATAAGATTTCTAAGGTTGCCGATAACACTCGCAAGTGTTACCCCGTCCTGCCGGGGGGACTTGTCATACGGGACACTGCCCGATAGGGTCACTGCCCAACTCTGACAAGAGTACTCTATTTACCAGTCATACGGGTCACTGCCCGGGAGAGGGACCCTGTCCAACTCCTGACCGTTGTACGTTCGCCCCGGAGGTACGCCCGTTTTATCTTTAATTTTTCTTTTTCTTTTTTTTTTTTTCTTTCTCTTTTATTTTAGTTCTTAGCCTCTTTGCTTTTGAACACTTGCTTTCCTTTCTTATTCGAGCTTATAGCTCCCATCTTGCCACTGGCAATTCACTTTCTCTTTTCTTCGAGCATTTAGCTCCTTGCTTTCACTTTTAGCCTTTCGAAAGTATCTCGTCCGACGGGTTACTGCCCAGGGAGTCCTGCTCCACTTGACGAGTCTCAAATTCGAAGGCGTCATTAATATCCTCTTTATTCTCTTTATCTTAAGCAATTTGCTTGTCTTGCTTATTAACCAATTTTTAGCTCTATCTTGAGCAATTTGATTGTCTTGCTTATTAATCACTTTTTCATCTCTTACCCAGGTCTTGCCACACGGGTAACTAGAGAGTCACATGGACTCTTAAACATTTCTCTTTTATCTCTTTAACTCAAATTGAAGTTAAAGTTATTATCCATTTGCCCAGACACCCTATGACCTTCTAGGGTTATATTTTGATCAGTTTATTAACCTTGGGATCTTATCCCACTTTCCTGATTCCTCATTGAATCCTAGAGTTAACTTAACTCTGTTTTCCTGCTTCACCATTAACTTAGAGTTACACTGACTCTAATTCCATGTTCCACTGTTATCTTAGAATTACATTGACTCTACTTTTCTGTTTTTCCTTTCATATCTCCACACTTGATCCACCTTTTGCATCCTCCTGATTCCTTACTGAATCCTAGAGTCAACTTGACTCTATTTTCCTGTCTGTGAGTTTAAACTCTTCTAGCTCAACTTAGGTTCCCTTTACCTAAGTCCCATGTCATACTTGTCCTAGAGTTCCATGACTCTATGCTGACCTCTAGCTCACCTTAGGTTTCCTTTACATAAGTTCAATGTAATACTCATCCTAGAGTTCCTTGACTCTATGTTGATCACTCTATCCAGTGTCCTTAGGTTATCACCTAAGACCATGCCACTCATCCTTCCTAGGATAACTCCTAAGTTGATGTCACTCGTCAAACCCCTAAACTAGGTTTTCTCCTAGTTTTACTACCAACAAGTTCTGTTCCCTTATATCACATGATTCCTAGGGTTGTACCCTAACATGATCACAGTCATCAAGTAATTACTCATTTCTACGCATGCAATTATTTTCATATCCATCATAAAATAATATTTATCCTCTAAGTCCTTTTTGCACATGAAAATGAATTATCTCCTTTTGGCAACTGACAGTTGCATTTATCATCTGTGTCCATCTACACATACAAATTTATCCCCTATTGTGAATAAATCATAAATATCACTTTTCCTCTAAATTTCTCTACACATGCACATATATCATCTGTTATTGGCAACCAACAGTTGCTCTTTTCATCTATGTTCCTCTAGACATGCAATCTTATTCATAATTACCTAACGCCTCTAACAGGCTACTATCATGCTTCGAATCGAAAAGCAAAGGAGTAAGGGGAGAGGTCACCCAATTTCGGCAGAATTCCCCACCTTGTAGTGTACCCAATTGCTTGTAGACACTTGCAATTGGTCTCTGCGCGATTCCACTTGTCTCCTCGAGCTTGCACGCAAAACGATGCACTTCTCTCGAGTCTGCACGCAAAACGGTGCACGTCCACCAAACCTGCACGCAAAACGATGCACGTCACTAAAAACCCGCACGCAAAACGTTGCGCGTCATTTTAGTCTGCACGCAAAACGAAGCGCGTTAAATCAACCGGCACGCAAAACGGTGCACGTACCTCGAATCTGCACGCAAAACGGTGCACGGTCTACTGTAGGGTTGCACGTAAAACGGTGCACATTTTTCTAACCCTGTACGAAAAACGATGTATAATATTAGAGAGTGCACGCAAAACGATGCGCGACAACACAACTGGCACGCAAAATGATGCACGTACCTCAAATCTGCACGCAAAACGGTGCACGTCTTTTCCAACCCTGCACGAGAAACGATGCATAATATTAGGATCGGCACAGAAAACGGTGCGCGACAACACGATCGGCACGCAAAACGGTGCACGTACCTCAAATCTGCAAGCAAAACGGTGCACGCCTCACTGTCGAGTTGCACGCAAAATGGTGCACATTTTTCTTGTCCTGCACGCAAATCGATGCAAAATATTAGACTTGCACGTAAAACGGTGCGCGATAAAACGATCTGCACGCAAAACGGTGCACGCTTAACTGTAAAATTGCACGCAAATCGGTGCATATTTTTCTATCCCTACACAAAAAATGATGTATAATATTAGAAACTGCACGCAAAACGGTGCGCGATAAAACGATCTGCACGTAAAACGGTGCACGCTTAACTGTAAAGTTGCACGCAAAACGGTGCATATTTTTTTCGAGTTTGCGTTCAAAACTGCGCATTTTTTTTCGAATCCGCACACAAAACGGTGCATTTCTTCCACAACTGGTACGCAAAACGAGGCGCGCCAAAACTGCCCCCGGCAGTCCGCGCAGCAAAACGGCGCAGTATAACTTAGTTTCTAACACGCAAAACGGCACGGGGTTAAATCTAATGTCCAAACTAACGTCTCAAAACTGTGCCAAAAATACCGTAAAAATAAAGCGCGGGACTTACCCGACCGCGCCGCCGCCGCCAAAACGCCCCCAATCGAAAGCCTTGCACGCTCCACGAGACCCACGACGCCACGCCGCAACACCTCCCAACCTCTCCCTCACTCTCCCTCCCTCTCGGTTGGAGAAGAAAAGGAAAAAGGAGTAAAAATGGAGGTGCGGGAGGAAGAAGAAGAAGAAAAGGAGGGAGAGAGGGAAGGGTGGTCCACGGACCACCGGTCTACGGTGCACCCGTCGGTCTACAAGACCCAGCCGGGTGCACCCGGTCCAGGCACGCACGCGCACCTGGCGCCCCCTGTTGACCCGCGCCCAAGTGCGCTCCAGCTGTGCGCCTCGCGCAGCGCGCCGCGCGTCTTGAAAATCCCTTTTTGTCTCGTTTTCTGTTCATTTTTCGTCCGTTTCCGTCCAAATTTGACAGACGACTTCGTTTCAGCTTAATTTACCACAGAAAATTTTAAATTTTCAGTTTGGGCCATTTCTGGGCCACCAAAAGCCTCGCTGTATCTAGAATCATTGGCGGACTCCGTTCTCACAATCCGGGTATCATATCAATCCGAAATTTTTACTGTGACCTTAAAACATAATTACGATGCTCCCCGAATTTTCTCAGAATTTTTCGACACTGTTGGCGGAGCCCGTTCTCACTATCAGGCATCCGATCAACGCGAAACTTTTTCTGTGGTCTTAAAACATATTTACGGGGCTCCCGTAATTTTCTCGGAATTTTCTGACACTGTGAATTTTTCACTAAAAATCTGAGCCCCATTTCTCCAATAAAATTCCAAATCTCCATATTTTATCCCGATTTGGGTCCAACTCACTTCCAAATATTCTTTACTTTCCTAACTTTTATAACAATAGAATTTCATCCCACCTTTATTTATATTTATTTATGTGCCGAAAATCCGGTACTTTACATAATAGATGAACTCTAACTGCTACTTTAGAATAAGGTTAAAAAATTTGATGGAACCTATACAAAGAAATAGCACACTTCATTTCTCTACTGTTTGATCTGTCCTATACTTCCAGATGGCAGGAGTTGAATGCAGCAATTGAGATACATGCACTCTAAGATGATAAATAATTATTTGCAAGCTTTAACCCAAAGGGTGTAAAATAAGAACCAAAGCTAATGCGTGCAAGATTAAAATCCCCAACCTGCAGCTTTAGATGAAGCTACACAGAGAAAATTATATTTGTTTCTGTGTTGGATTAATATGGTCATTATGGTTAAGGATGTGCTTTCAACAACAAAAGCACGAAAAGATGGTTGGGGGGGCAAATCGAGTTTCGGTAGTCAATGAGGCAACTAAGATGGAAGTTTCTCCCAACTAAGGCTCTTGTTTTTGTAATTTAAAGCCTAATATCTGGACCTAGAGCTCACATGTTACTGCTACAGTACCCCCAACATATATATTTTTATTAGTCAATTAAGTACCCACAAATTAAATGCAAAAAAACACCAAAGCAGAATTCTATGCACCGATATGAAAGGCTTACAAAAAGATAATTGATAATGCTGCTCATTAATTTGCTTTATCTGTTGACAAACTATTCGTCATAATTCCCTAGCTGTTCAAGTTATTCAGCAAACGAAAATATCACTAATAATAGTCCATGAATTATTGAGACAAAAGGCCAAATATTTGAAGCAGCAGTAGCTTTTTTGCTAAGCCAAAGAAGTTACAACTGCAGGTGCATAAAAGAGGATTAAATTAAGTCATGCTGCAGCACTTTAAACTGAAGCCTCTACCTTCCTGACCAACCTACAGCAAGCCTTGGTGTGCTTTACCTACAGGTCCTAAACAATTGAAGTGCTTATTTGCATTCAAGCAACAAAGGTTGAAAAAGCTATATATAGGCCTGCCTCTTCTTTGCACCTCCCTCAGTCGAAGCTTAATTAATTTCTATTAGCTCTCATGGCATCAAAGCTCTTCTTTCTCTCTTTTCTGCTTTCCATTACAGCTATCTGCTTTGCCGCCAGCCAAAAATTCCCTCTCGCTGGCTTCTCCGAAGAGGATCTGAGATCCCCAAAGAATCTGAAAAATCTCTTTGAGAACTGGGCAGTGAAACACAGCAAAAACTATGCGAGCGTAGAAGAGAAACAGGGGAGGTTTGAAGTGTTCGAGGACAATGTGAGGCACATTCACGAGGGAAATCAGAAGAAGAGGAGCTACTGGCTCGGCCTCAACGAGTTTGCCGACATGAGCCACGAGGAGTTCAAGGGCAAATATCTTGGCTTAAAGGTGAGGAGAAGAGAAGTCGTGCGAAATTCCTCCAATTCGACTTTCATTTATCAGAATGCTTCTTACCTGCCCAAGTCGGTGGACTGGAGGAAGAAGAGAGCCGTGACACCGGTGAAGAACCAAGGGGCTTGTGGTAAGAGCTCTCATTTATCAACATACACCACAATTTATTTAGTACTCATGCCACATTTATCCACAATTGAGTAGAATCGAAAGCAATGATTGATCTAAAATAAGTAAGAAACTCACAGCTTTCTCTGTCACAAGTTACACCTCTCAGAGCATCCTAAGTCAACTTCATCTTTCAAAGTAAGTCAAACATTTATTTTTCAATTGTACGACTATCTATGCAGGGAGCTGCTGGGCTTTCTCGACAGTAGCAGCAGTCGAAGGAATAAACCAGATCGCAACAGGGAACTTGACGTCTCTATCCGAGCAGGAACTGATCGACTGCGACACGTTATTCAACGAAGGATGCAGCGGAGGTTTGATGGACTATGCCTATGCATTCATCATTGCGAATGGCGGGCTCCACACCGAGGATGACTACCCTTACCTCACGGAAGAAGGCACCTGTGAGGAGAAGAGGGTAAATTGAGCATAAACACTCACCCTGTTCATGGTTTTTTTTTTTTTTCACACATATACCCTTGCAAATATACACAATTTCATTTGTATTGTGATACTGAGAACTTGTTCAGTTTGCAAGTATAATCTCAATAACTTTCCTATTTCGTTATATTTTAGAGTCGTGCCAAAGTTGTAACCATCAGTGGCTTTCAAGATGTGCCCAAGAACAATGAACAGAGCCTACTCAAAGCGGTGGCGCATCAGCCCGTAAGCGTAGCTATAGAGGCTTCAGGCAATGACTTCCAATTCTACAAAGGGGTAACGAGATAAATTACTGAGATACATCAATAAATTTTTACACTAGGCTAGTTAGAGTAATGCGAGGTGGTCGATTGCAGGGGATTTTCGACGGAACCTGTGGGACTGATCTGGATCATGCGGTAACAGCTGTTGGATATGGGTCGTTATATGCCCAAGATTACTTCATAATAAAGAACTCATGGGGCGCTGGATGGGGGGAGAATGGGTACATAAGGATGAAGAGGAACACAGGGAAACCTGAAGGGCTTTGCGGCATCAACAAGATGGCTTCTTATCCTGTCAAATGGAAATCGATCAGTTGAACATCACATGGCTGAATTATTCAACCAAAAATTTATATGATGTCTATGTAGATTTTTCCAAATAATTCAAATGATCTACGAATTGTGCGTTTTCAATCGGATTGTATGTTACTTATCGGGACGAATGTCAGTTTGAGAAGTTTTTTTAAAAAAAACGAGAAAAAATGATTAGACTCAGATTTAATCTAAAACACAAAGAACCACGTGCAAGCAGCACTAAGTAGGATACTCGCATAATTAATCATCATTAATCCACATCACGTCTCAATTAATTACTCCAACAAATTAACGAATAAGAAAAAAAATTCTTTTTTGACATGTACATGTATATATACCTATCTTACAAGGTAAGGAGATCGCCCACAAAGAGGCGAGCTGCTCCTATCCGACGGGCTCTTGCGCACCTCGTCAATGACGACGACGCCCATCATCACGTCCTCCACCTCCTCGTTCCCACCATTCGCGTTCTCCCCGTGCGTGCTCCCTCCTCCCTCGTTCTCTTCCAACGACCTCATCTTCGTCTCGGGCGTAAACACGTACGTGTGCACCAAACCAACTACACAGATCCCCCCCAGTATGATCAGCGCGTACATCATGCCGATCCCCGGCTCGTAGCCTCGCTGAATGTTGGCCCGGTTCTTATCCTGCGATGCCCAGAGGAAGCCGACGGCCCCGACGATCGCCCCGACCTTTCCGCAGGCGCCGGAGATGCCGTGGCAGGTGGACCGGAACCGTGCCGGGAAGAGCTCGGCGGGGAGGATGAAGGTGATGGTGTTGGGGCCGAAGTTAGAGAAGAAGAAGGTGAGGGCGTAGAGGATGATGAACCAGGCGTTGGTGTGGTCGGCCCAGTAGGCGTCGTAGGGGCCGGCGAGGGCGAAGAGGAAGACGGCCATGAAGGAGAACCCGAGCATCTGGATGGGGCGTCGGCCGATGCGGTCGATGAAGTACATGGTGGCGAAGTAGCCCGGGATGGTGGAGGCGACCGCGATGATGGCCTGGAACTTGGCCACGTTGTAGGCCTCCTGGTAGGCGTTCACGTTGCTGGCGCGTGGGAACCAGGGCTGGTAGATGTGGGACTGGAACAGGGTGCTACTGTAGTACGGCACGTCCACGATGAACCACGCCGCGGCGCACGCGAACAGGTTGCGCCCGTGGTAGCGCAGGAACCCGCGGGAGAACAAGCCATACGTCGACGTAGGACAAGGAGGAGGGCGGCGGCGGCGGCGGCGGCGTTAGTGAAGACGGAGTGTGGTGGAGGGCCTCGGAGCCGTGGATGTCGAGGACGAAGTCGCCCAGCACCCGCCCCATGTCGGCCGTGGCCTTCATCACGTCCTGCTCCACCAGAGCTGTGAACCTGCGCGTCAAGAGTAGATTCGAATGATTACCCGCGTAAACCGCCCCATTCAAATAGTTTGGGTTGGGCCTGTTGAGAATTGCACGCACCATTTCCTATCTCTGTATAGCACTCAATCAATACGAATCTTCTGAACGCGGTTTCTTCCACATTGAACTTGGAAACAACTCGAACTTTCTCGCAGCATTTAATGCGGTAAACCATATATATACTCTCGAGCACTCGATTCAAGGAGCTCAAGTTGATTAGCTAGACTTGGATCTAATTAGCATTGCCTAATTACTGCTCTGTTCCATTCGCTTTTAACATCTTGGTCTGCACTCTGTAATTAGCTCGTAATAGACGCCTAATTTTTTATGTTCTAGTGTGGATAATTTTACTCTGAGCAACGTGCAACTACATGTAAAACTACAAGTCGACAACTTGGCCTCTAGAAGGTCATCAGATTATTCCCCCGTCCTGGGCTTCACAAAATAGACAAGAAGGCATTCTTTACTAATAAAAGAGTCCAAAAGTAGTAAAAAAGTTAAAACCACGACCAGGTAGATGACCCCATATTCCAATAAATGTTCAGGATTTAAGTAATCAATTTAAGAACTTAAATAAGAGTGGGTCATATTCCAATAAATGTTCAGGATTTAAGTAATCAATTTAAGAACTTAAATAAGAGTGGGTCATATTCCCATAAATGTTCAGGATTTAAGTAATCAATTTAAGAAGAGGCGAGGCTTCCCCTATGGACATACTTTATTCCCCTAGATGGTATCGCAAGAGAAGATTTCCGAAGCATCTTGTGGTTCTCTGCATCCCTCGAGGTCAATTAGAGTGGATTACACCAATTAATCTGCAATTCGTACATCAATCACCCTAAATTGAATTATTGCTTCTCTTTTCAATGTTCTTCCTTTCTTTTCTTTTCTTCAGAGTAACCTAATTTGCTATCCAGTTATGATCGATCTGCTATAACGCACACTTTCTATTTTCAAAAAGAAAGTGGAAAAAGACAAGTTTTACTAAAAACAAAATAGAAGTTAATCCCTCATAATTAAATCTGATCCTTGCTCTATGTTTTGAGATAAAATATATAAACATATATTATGCATTACCTGGCGGTCTCCGGCATGGTCATCCTCCAGTAGTAGGTCAGCGCCGCAGGGATGGCGCCTATCATGAGTATGAGCCGCCACGCGAGGTCGGCTGCCTCAGGCGTGCGTAGCGGCCCGATGTCCTTAGGGTCTGTCGCCCGATTGAACGCGGCCGTAAGCGCCATCGTGACCGCGGAGCTGACCAGGATCCCGAACCCCTGCATCGAGAACACGGCCGCGATGAACGAACCCCTCGTCCTCTTATTGGCGAATTCCGACATGATCGTGGCGGAGAGCGGGTAGTCCCCGCCGATGCCGATGCCGAGGAGGAATCGGAAGAAGAAGAGGCTGCCGAGGACGCAGCCGCGGGTGCGGCAAATGGAGAAGCCGCAGCCGAGGGAGCTGAACACCATGAGGAGGAGGCAGAGGCCGTAGACGCGCCGGCGTCCGACCCGATCGCCGAGTGCGCCAAAAACGAGCTGCCCAATTACGGTGCCGAGGAGCGCGATGGCGACGCCGGCAGAGAAAACAACAGGAGGGGTCACGCCGGGGTTGCCGTCGATGGGCTCGTAGTAGATGCGGCCGATGAGCTTCATCACGGGGGCGATGCAGAAGAGGTCATAGGAGTCGGTGAAGAGGCCCATCCCGGCGATGAGTATGGCCTTGAAATGGTAGAACTGCGTCCGGGCTTGGTCCAGCGCCGTGAGCACCTTCAGAGACATTCTCTCGAACACTCGGTGAGCACGATGATGAATATCTCCCAATTTTCTCCTCGGGTAACGAAGCCAATGGAGCCGCGTCCGTGGAGTTGGAATGGGAGATAACTACCGTACATATGATTGCAATTGCTAAGTTATTTGTGAGTGTTCGTTCACATGGGGAAGCAGCGAAGGTGAGCTTTCCTGGAATTAGCCGGAGAAGATGCCAACTGAGATTTTGTCTCGGATTTGTGTACATTGACTAGTTTATTCTGAAGTTGAGGATCCAGTGAGTAGAGGGTGCATCAATTGTTACGGTGCAAGAGGGTTTATCATGTGCCGCGTGGAAGAAAGAAATGTGACCTGAACGAAGAACCGCGTTAAAGGTGTTTGCCAATTTGGAGGGTGATATGTGATGAGTTGTTGAATCAACCAATGCGGGACAAGTCAAAGTCTTAAGTGGACAGTATTGGTTCGCTACTCGGTAAAGACTAAAGAATCGGAAATAAGCCATAGTCAATATTTTTTTCTACTGTTTTTCTCTTAAAAATTTAAATTACTAAAAAATAATATTTTTATAAATTTGAGTTAAATAACATTAAAATCTTCACGAAACTAAATACTAAAAATGCCACGAATATTAAATATTCAACACAATTACTCTGTAAAAAATATTAAATATAAATATTAAAAATATTATTTTATTATAGTTTAAGATTTTTTCTTAATACACCGTTTGTTTCATATTACTCGGTATTGAAACACCGTTTTTTTTAATGGAATTTAGATAAAGGGACTTATTTGCACCCAAAAAGTGTTCGTAGCAATTGATTGTCTTACTATTTGTTTCCTGCTGTAGTGTCTCATCCAACACCTCTAAAAGAGGACCAAGCGCAGAGACCTGCAGATTAATGAACTATTACTTAAATGCTGGACAATAGACTCTATACTTGCTAAAATACCATTAACCTTTTTCCGTCTCTATATTACTAAAACATAACTCAATATAATCTTTACAATGCAATGCTATCTAATCTTCACAATCTGTAGGATTTGGGTCAATATAAGATGCTATTGAGTGATAAGTTTTCAGCAGAAATAATTGAGCCTCATTCAAGATGCGAGGTGAGATTGCAAGACATGCAATGCAGCTGCACAGTATGGCAAGTAAAAATTGTGCCATGCATTCATGCAATGGCAGTTATAGATAAACTAAGACATGAAAAGTGAAAAAAATTTGTTCACCCATATTTTACAGTAGCCAAATATAAGGAGGCTTACTCTGCTAGTATTGCGCCATTGCCTAGTAGTGATTAGTGGGCAAAGGTTGACATCGGCCATGATATATTACCTCCTATTTTAAATAGGCCAGCTGGAAGATCTCGAAAGAAAAAATTAGAGGATCAGATGAGATGGCAATTAAGAAAAAGCATCGATACAAAAGATGCAACCAATTAGGCCATCATGCAAAAACATTAAAGAATTCTGTTACTACGAGCCCTCAGTCTGAAGGCGCAGATGAAGGAGTATCTCAAGCAAGTGCTGGTACTGGTAGTGGGATAAGGTATTATATTGACCAACAAAATTTACTTTCGATTTACTTTTCTCACTACATTACTAATTGCTAAAAATGGTATGTAGGCGCGGAGGAAAGAGACTAGCATCAAAATCAAAACGGGCAACTTGTGAAACGACAATCTCACAGTCCCAACAAGAAAGTGCCATAAGTGAAATTGATGCTATGGGATGTCTAAAAATCAAGATTCAGTTCGCTGAAAGAGTTGATGTATAAAATTTTTTTAGATAGTTGATCTAAATGAATGTATTTTGTGGTCTGCATGTATGTATTTTGTGATCTGCATGGATGTATTTTGTGTAAGGGTTAATATGGTGGGTAATTTTATACTGCTAATTTTGAAGTACTTAACTTTGAAGTACTTATTAATTTCGCACTGCTAACTTTGAAATACTTGTTGATTTCATGCTTTGAATGAATATAATTTGGATACACTCATAAGTAACATTTTGATTTGAATGGATGTAATTTGGTTCTAATCATAAGTTATGAATGTCATTGTGTTTGTATTGAACTGCTAACTGCAATCTGTGAGAAGAATTGTGGTCACTTGATTTGAATGAATGAATTTTCATACTGCTGACATTTTAATGCTGTGAGGAGAATTGTGGTCACTTGATTTTTTTTTTATTTTTATTTTTTTTGTAGATTTGATTTTTTACAAAAAAAAAAAAAAAAAAAAATCACAAAGTGCAATGCTGTGAGAAGAATTACATTCTTACAAGAACTTCTACTTTATCACTACTTTTATCATAATAAAATAATGTTTCACTTACATTACAACAGCAACTACTCCATCAACTACTTATCATAATACTACAGTTTTACATCACATTTTATTACATTACCAAACTAATTAAACAAGATATTAGCTACTACTAAATATACAAGCAACTTAAGAAAAAATAAAATTTTTTTTTTAAACTTTTGAATGCCATGCTCCACAGCTTCTTGAAATGTCTATAATTGGCATTTTAAATCAACAGTATTGTGGTGTGTCATCAACCCAAACAAAATAATTACAGTGCTCATTATTTTGCAAAATATAAAAATAGAAAAATAATTAGTAAATAAAAAATAAAAATTCTATAGATCTATATGATTTTTTATTTTTAAAACCACTTTAATTGGAATAATGATAAATAAAGTTATTGTATACTAAACTTTGAAGTTCCTGTAAACATTGAACAACAAACCATTTTTCCGATCTCTCACTCATCATAAAAAGCAATGTATTAGGGCAGAGAAAAAGATGGAAAAAAAAATTATTGGAGATTAATAGAGAAAAATAAATGAAAAAATCAAAATATTATATAGAAAAAAGTTGGCTTTAATGATGAATTGGATTCTTGTTTTATAGATGAAGAAGATGACCGTTGAAATTTTCTGCAACAAGTATAAAAGTATTACTTTTAGAGAAATATATTTATAAGGGCAAAAAAATTATTTTACATCTATTCTGTTAAAATATAAATAGTTTCCAAACGATAATAAATCAGATAAATATGAACAACTTAAAATTTTTAAAAAAATAAATATAAAAAATTAAATTTTGAAAAAATATATTTGCTATTCGACATATTTGCATGAACTTGTATGCAATTAACCCTTTAAATAAATATGGTAATACTTAGGAGAGAGATGGAACAGTTCTCAGAAGAACTGTTCAATAATATTGAATGCAGAAATTAATCAACTCTTGGTCCCATGGTCTAGTGGTCAGGACATTGGACTCTGAATCCAGTAACCCGAGTTCAAATCTCGGTGGGACCTTAATTTTTTTTTTAATTATTAATTATTCTAAGATAAGAAATAAGAAATTGTTTTGATATCACCTGGTTTATTTTTCAGTTATTCACACGCGGTATCTTTATTTTGGATCCAATTCAAGCTGAATCATTAACACCAACATTAGGAAATGGATTGCATATCACCTTATTTATTCATTTTAGTTATTCAACACTATGTTTAATCATTAACACCTACTATGAGATGTATGAGATGGATTTCATATCACCTGCCGTGTAACAAATATTTCAATGATCCATTCTCAGTAAAAGTTGATTACTCTTGTTAAAGCCCGATTAGGACAAAATTTATGTTTTTTTTTTTTTTTTTTTTTTTTTTTTTTTTTTTTTTTTTTTTTTTAATGCAAGTATTAATATGATCTTTCTTCCAAGATAGATTAGAAGTAAACAAATAAAGGAAAATTATAAAAAGGAAAAAAGCCAAAAAAAAAAATCAAAATCTAAAGGAGAGAGTATTCTTTATTATTATTATTATTATTATTTGGAGAATGTAGAGCCCAAATGGAACACGCAGCAGCATAAATGTCGAAAAAAAAAGCAGAACGTGTAACGATGAGCACCGTCTATCTACCGGGCATGTAACTGTATCAGCCACCGGATTCCCTCACGCTGATACCTGACTATGCCCGGAACTTGCTCCAGTAGATCCAAAGAAAAAAGTTACAGTAAAAGGAGAAAAAAAAAAAAAAAAAAAAAAAAAAAAACAGATGAGATCAAAATAGGAGAGAAAGTATGTGGGATCAAACACAAGAGCGGGTTTCCGTAAGAGAAAGGGGAAAATCCCGCTCGGTCATATGATTCCATTTGTTTTCTTTAGCTGGTTATTTTCGCCTCTAAGGCGTACGGCTATATGCAGCACCGACGCCACCATTACCAGCAAAGAGAGAGAGAGAATAAGAGAAAAAATGAGAAAAAAGAGAAAAAGAGAGCCTAGGGTTTCATAGTTGGGGTGGAGAGAGACGGCATGGGTAGTAGAACGAACGACGCCTCCGCGTCTTCCGAGTAAGCTAGGGTTTCGTCTGTGGGAGATAAGGACAACCATTGGACGAGCGCTTTTATACTGAGAATAAGCAGGGTCGGGTTTGGACTTTGTAGCGGGTGGGCCGCAAATCTAAATGGGCAACCTATTGTCAGGCCCGTAATGCGTTTACCGCCCATAAGAATCCAATATGTGGACAAATCAAGATATAGATAGATAAAAATGAACATCACGAAACAGACCCTCAACTTTGATTGACACTTTTTTTGAGTTTTCGGTCATTTTGATTCGAATTATTTTCGATAGGCAGATTGGAAATTGTATTACAGTACTAGCGTTGAAGTTTTTTCCATTTACTGCAACGAAGCAGACAATTTTAACATAATCTTTAGGTTGATTGACAGAAACAATACAGATAAGATAAAGGTGAGATACAATTGAGAAGGTATTAAATATTAAAAATGTGAGGGTCTATTCCAACATGATTTGTAGTTGAGCAGCAAAAAAAAAAAAAAAAAGTCAGAAACTTTGATTCCCTCTCTCCAACCAATACTTGTTCGGGACTTTGGATCATCATTTCTTCGCCTTCGAAAACCGCAGGCATCGGTACTTCTCACCACCGACGGTTATCTCGAGAGATCCATCCTGATTGTCCTGGCTCAATGCAGTGCCCATAAGGACACTCTTCTCCTTCTCTAAATTCTCCCTCTCCGTCTTTAGCCTTGCCTCTTGCCGCGTGATCTCAGCCTGCACAATGATAATTAGGTTGATATCTTCACAATTTTCAAAACTAGATATCTTCATTGTTTACATCTACAGATAATATACATCTTAGAGTTAACCCCGATCCATACAGTTGAATGGCCTAGAGATCCACCTGGTAAGTCCCTGCCGTATCTTAGTTTTCAACAAGAACAAAGGAAATGCCAAAACCTGAACCATTGTGGAGAAGAGTGGGTCTATCGAACTTCAAAGTTGTGTTCAAGTCATTTACAAGCCCCTGACTCCCTGATGTGATTCTTCTCATCCTCTTTACACTCGTATGAACTCAGATTCGAAACACTGATATTACTTTGAAATTTCAAGTGGTTCCACTACTAACAACCAATGATTTAGGGATAGTTGTACTGCTTGTTTCTTGTGCTTATGGGTGGTTGTTTTGGCAAGCAGGGTCAAATTTCTCATTTGGAGAATAGCGGCGGCAGCATTAAAATTTTGTGAGAATTCACGTCTTCAAAGTCATTCGCACGACACTCTTGGAAACTTTCATCAGAATAAGGGTTTATAGGCTTAGCATCAAACACATGTGATGACATTTTGCCTACTCTATTAGAAAGAGTGTATCACTCTGCAGTAATATACAAGCTGATATTTTCCTCTTTTTTTTTTTATTCAATGCTATCTTCATACAAGCTACATTTTAGAATAACTCGGGACGATTATAGAAGAAGAGATGCCGCCTTGTGATGGCACCGAAACTCCCTGGCAAAAGTATATAGCACTTTCTCAAGTCCTCTTGAATAACAACACCTAATTCAACTTCCATGTGGCATACGGTTCAACAGTAGAATTATCGAATTCTAAGGTCTTTCTCTTTTGCTGCCCATATGCAGTACTACATTTTCTCTTGCTCCTTACGTATCTTAAAAGAACCGTAACACATGATTTTGCCTGTTCTACTACCCTATTATCAGTTAAAACACTTGAAAGAAAACCGAAACACAAATATAGTACTCTCAAATTCTAGTTGGAGTTCACCATAACCTTCCAATACGAAATCAATGTAAATTGCAGTGCAGGGTGAATCGGACTAAATTGTATGTGTGCGGTTAAAATAAAAGGGGCAACATTTCACATGAAAAAAATCAACATAATAACGACAATTTCTTTCTTAGTAAAAGAAGGGGGGATTTCACCTCGCGACGGGAGAGCTCGGCCTTCCACGCGGCCTCGCGCTCGGCGACCTCGCGCTCGCGCTCCTGGATGTAGCTCTGCATCTCGCGCTCCTTCATGATGCGGTCCTGGATGTCGGCGTCCAGCGCCTCCTTCAGCTCCTTCACGAACCTATCCACCACCGACTTTATCCGCAGCGACATCGCACCACATCACATCTCCCTCCTCCGCTCAGATTGCTAGGGTTTTGGAGAGACTTTTTCGCTCCGATGGCCGCCCTCTTCGGATCGGGCTTAAAGCCAGCTCTCACGAGAATCTATTCTTTTCCTCTTCGTTTCTCCTCTGACAAAAGTTTTCGACGGGATGATTCGGGCGCGGGTCGTATGTCGTAGCTTTTTTTTTAACAAATTCGATCTAATCCAAAGTATACGGTCTAAGTTGGGTCAAGTAACAAAATTATTTAGGTCCGTCGTGACTTCAACCTGAGAGAGCTCAAATATTACAAACCCCAACCAATCATAAAACGGCAACTGTATAGAATTTGCTTTAAATACTAGACACAAGTGCACACTGGACGTAGAACGGTAACTCATCAGGTGAGCAACCAAACTAGAACTACTGTAGGATATTGGAGATCATAGGAGACATCAATATATATATGAATTCTCACACTTATGCAACGTAACACATTAGTTTGTTGATATAAGCCGAGTTGGTTGTGGCTGTAGAACATGGAGCCTATTCCTTGACATGGAGAATCCCATATGGAACAGCAAAACAAAACGCTTCGACACAGCACAGAAGATTTCAAATTTATAGACTTTTGAACATACTGAATCAGAATGAGCTGTGCTGATTATTTTAGTTAACATTATCCCCATATGTACACCGAGTTCAAAGTGCAGCTGATATACAAACAATCTCAGCAATCTCTCTTAAATAGCTTCCCATTTCAGCATGTTATGATGCGACAATAAGTCCTTTGTGTGCCATTGATTGATAGTAGAGCGAGCGTCGAATCTCACAATTCCGCCCTAGATTCTTCATCCTTGGCGTGTTCGCTGTAAGAGGCCAAACTACTGATGATGGACTCGTATATCTCTATACCTTTAATGTACTCATATTTGTTCAAGAACTGCAAAAGAATGAAAAGGCAGCTTGTTAAATGCCGCCATTTATTCCCTCAAAAGAAAAAAAAGGTATTAACTATCTTTGCTGCTTGGTGATTCGTAGTTTCATATACAAATTGCTGAAACTGATAAAATAAGAGCACATGAAATCCAAAAGAGCGGAGCGCTTGAGTTGAATTTAATTTCAAAAGATCAGAATTAGTTGGTGGCCAGATAAGACCGATGCATGGCGAACTAATGGCTTCATCGCTGGCTCATGTATTAGTAAATTTAGCTATTTTTATCCCTCTATATCACCAAGAGAAATTCTATGAAACTGGGGAAAAAAACATGCAGGAATAAGAAAGCCAAAAAGCAACGGCATATTGACAAAAAAGAAACAGACCTCATTATGGTCATGGAGCAATATAGGTGTGTTTGCCATTGGTGAAAACCCAAACGCCGGGATCCCACGTTCTCGGAAATAGCGAGCATCAGTTGAGGCAGGAAATATCTCCGGCTTACCAAGTTTGACATTGGCTTTTCTGATGGCTTCTTCCAACATCGTCCACCACGGGTTGGAGTTATCAGCAGCAGTGATGACAGGCTTTCCGAACATGTCATACAAAGAAACTTTGTTCTTAAACTGTCCAAGAAAAAGAAGCATGTTCAGGATATAGAGTCAACCACAGGAACATTTTAGATGAAAAAATTGTTAATGTCATCGTCTGGAAACTAGACGAATGAGATATGCAACGTACAGCAAAGAGTTTGCCAACATTTCCTTAGAACATGTTTATCCGCATCGAAAGATCAACTAATATACTAACAGATGAACTTTCTCTCCCATAATGACTAAAAGTACACTAATATTTAATAGGTAATAGTGTATGGAGATTGCAGACCCATAATACACAGGCCATTCTGAAATAGGCCCCAGCACTTCAATATTTTCTGATTGACACTACCTCAAATTTCAATTGTTTTGGCTTAAGTTATTCCCATCAGATAAAGTGGGGACTATGGTGATTCTGTTAATTTTAGCGATTTCACCAACTTTTTAGCTGATGGAAATGTTGATCTCATTAATTGTTAATAGCCAATGAAGGCGTTAATTCATGAAACTCCTAGTAAAAATCGACCCCTGGTGATTGTAAAAGTAATAATTTATTAGCATATATGCTTCATATCCTGCTTTTATCGACATTTGAGTTTTCACTTAGTTATATTTTGCATCACTTATACAATTACTTTCAGTAAAAATATAACGAGTCTTATATCACAAGACCGATGGATGGGCAAAAAAATAAATAAATACGAGCAGCAAATTGGACTTTTAACTCAATTTATACTTGAAATTAAGTAACAAACGAGATCAGGACTTTCCAAAGAACTGATGAATACTTGGTGAGAGTCCATACCTCGAATGTCATGTTACGTGAGGAAGGTGCCCACTCCTCTGCAATACGTCTCTCTAGTTCCTCAGGATTAGCATTAGGAGGGACTCGGACATCAAGACCTACCTCAGCTTCAGATGGCTGCAGATTCATGACAAATCCCTGAAAGAAAAGTTCATAGGATGCGGTAGTGAGATCAAAGGTGGCACTGCACAACTAAAAATCTTTAATAGCATAGAGGTATTGCACAATTAAAATATTTAATAGTATCTCTAGAGTTAAGCAACTTTAGGACTACATGCTAAAAAAAAAAAAAAAAGAACAAAAAAAAGAAAAAACCAAAGCGAACCAACCCCATAAACAAAAGCTACTATAAATTACAAAGAACGACAAAATAATAAACTTCAATTAACCTCTAGAAAAAGATGTAATCAACAAAAGGCAGAGAATGCAGGAAAAAGACCAGAATATCTAGAGGGAATAAGAATGTTGAAATTTTAGAATTAGCAAAGAATCAAACAGCAATAATTAAATAAATTAATCAATGCATGAAAATTTTCTTACAGTGGGTGATGGTGTCCCGGCTTTCAAATACACCAAATTGACTGAGAAAACTTCTCCCTCGGCCTTCACCCCGGCCTTCACCAGATCAAACTGCGCTGTCCTGAACCTCCTGATTATTTCAACGCTCTTCATCAAATTCTCCATGGCGCTCCCATCATATAGCTTCGCCCCGTGTCCCGGTGCACCGCGCGCTTTAATGACGAGCCACCATGGGCACCTCTCCCCGTAGAACATCCTGTACTCCTCTCCAGGCGAAGCTAAACCCTCGTCGAGAACCAAACCGACATTCATCTCTTCAAACTTAGTGGATGCCGCGAATGCCCCGACACCATCCTTCCCTCCAATCTCCTCGTCGGGGACAAAGGAGAGGTAGACCGTGCGGTCAGGGGTGAATCCGGCAGCGCGAAGGCGGCGGATGGCCTCTAAGTACTGCATCCCTACGCACTTCATGTCCTGCCGATGCATGGTACACAGGTAAGCCATAATCTTCCCTTTTAAATGGAAAGGGAGGTTAAATACAAATCTCAGTTCCTGAAATTTTAAACTCTAATAAATTTCAACCTCCTAGTCTCAGTTACAGTAATTTACTCCCCGAAGATTACTTTACATGACAAGCATACGACCCAAAAGAAGGCCATCAAGCGAGCAACATCATTAGGCCATCATTGCTTCGCTTAGTTAAAAGATAGAAGCATTCAAGACTAAATTCTCAAAACTGAAACTATAGATAAGCAATCCAAAATGGAATTCAAACTGAAATTCGAAAAAAACTTCATGAACTACATTTATAACTAAGGAAAATAATAATTATAGTTAAAAAAAAAGAAAAGGAAAAAACATCTTTCGAATGAAAAGAGGGAGAGGGAGGGAGAGAGAGAGAGAAGAGTAGAGTAGGATGGGAGGGGTAGATAGGGGTGGTGATAGGGGTGCCTGGGAGCCGCGGGCGAAGATGTGGCCGGAGGAGGAGTCGAGGTGGGCGGAGAAGGGGGGGTGGGCCCACTTGAGGGGCTCGGCGGGGACGACGTCGGTGTGGGAGTTGAGGAGGAGGGAGGGGAGGGAGGGGCGGCGCCCGGGCCATCGGAGGAGGACGAGGGGCTTCCCGGGGGCGAACTCCAGCGTCTCCGCCTCCAGCCCTAGGGCGTCCGCCTCCGACCGCAGGAACGCCGCCGCGCCGCCGTAGTCAGGCTGCGGCTGGGCCGTGTCAATCCTGAGGTACTCTCGGAATCGGGACACCGCCGCCTCCGCCTCCGCCTCCGCCTCGACCGCCGCCGCCGCCGCAGCCGCGAGGAGGTAGATGAGGACGGAGAGGCGAGCGAAAGGAGAGGAGAAGAGCCCGTTGTTTTCTCTCGCCATTAATGATTTTTCGTTTTTTTCGTATTTTGTAAACTGGAAGTATGAAACAGATGGAATAACAGAGGAGGAAGATATCGCGAATTGTAACAATTATTACCAAGCAGAAGAGGAGACAGCGTAGTTGGTGGTGCATAGTTTGGAGCATCTGAGTAGGACAAATTTGTGAGATCAGCGACGGGAAGGGCCAAGATATTTAGGCATAGATCCAACGGTTAAAGATGAGATCAACTGTCCAATGGAGGGTTTGGATGGATACAACGGGAACTCCACAGATAGTGATGGATGCGTAAGCCTGGCCCGTCTCAGCCGAACTCTGCTGATCAGTTGGGTCAATAAATTGGACCGAGAGCTCCGTTATCAGAGATCCGGAGAAGGATCCGAGCCTGATTCGAGGTTCCGGCTCTTTCCAAGTTGACACAGCTAATAATCCTCACTTCATTTTCTACATGCTAAAGCTTTTGAATCGTTTACTCTTCTGTGCGCATCTGTCTTTTTATATTATTTTTTGTTTCTAAAACTCTCTCTCTCTCTCTCTCTGCGGAACAAGCTGAACTTCTTTTTAATGCAATTATAGTTTTTCTTATCCATACAGTGAACCACCAAAGAAATTGGAAGGGAAATTAAGAGCTTTACAATCTAATGGAATGCACAAGTCAGAGCAAGTAGCTGATATTCTTTTCGTTTGTTTTAGTGTAATTTACAGTATAAGAGCTATTCTTCTTAAATGTTCATCGAATTCCATTATCTGCACGAGGTGTGTGTTCTAATTAACAATTGATTCGAGATGTTTTTGTTGAATGTAGTGTAATTACGAAGAGTTAATTAGCATAGCATGACGCCACTATCTTTATTTTTAATTCCATTTGAGAGAATTGAAAAACTTCTCATTCCCAAACAACAGTTATATGCAGAAGATCACATGCATCTCAGATCAAGGTTTTATCTTACCTAGCCACTTGGTTACTCTTGAGTCTTGACTCGAGACTAACTCACCGAACTAGATGAATCCATGGTCGAAACAACACTCATAAAAACTGAGCGTACGTACGAAACAAACACCTAAGCTTTTGGAGTCAAAAACTCCGCTCGTCCTCAAAAATAGCAAACAAACACAAAACTAACAGTCAAAAACTCCACTCGCCCTCAGAAATAGTAAGCAAACACACACCAGAACATCCACAACAGAAGAATTTGAGGGTTTGCATTGGGTTGGTATCAACTGTTACTGATTTTAGAACCTGCAGTGAGCCCTGCAGTTGCTCTCGCAGTCGTAGAAGCAGGGGCCGTCGCAATGCATGGGGCAGAGCAACTTCATTCCCCTACACTGCCCCTCCGCTGTGCACCTCGCGTACTCCCCTACTCTGTACAAGCTCGAACTGTAGCTTGGTCTATGCCTGTGCCAATGCCTCTTGCCTATGGACCTTGCTCCCCTCCCTTCATTATTGCTGCCTTTGTCACTGCCACCGCCTCCATTTCCACCGCCACCTCCTCCTCTGCCTCCGCCGCCACCGCCACCTCCGCATCTCCGCCAACAGTCACGGTTGTTCTCTCCTTCTTCTCCATCACTTCCCGAGCCGCCGCCGCCGCCGCCTCCACCGCCCCCCATGCTACCCCATCCCCACCCCCACCCATAACCCCAACCACCTGCACTCCCGCCACCGCCACCGCCGCCGCCACCTCCTCCTCCTCCCCCCCTGCCGCCACCGCCGCCGCCGCCTCCTCCACTGCGAGCATATCGCTTCTGGTTGGAGATAGAAAGCATTGGTTTGTGAGTTTGAACTTGAGCTTCAACTACTGCGGCACCAAGAGTGTTGTTTGCAATGTCGGTACTGCTATCCGTGTTGCAGAGGGAGGGCACCACTCCGGTGATACTCAAAACAAAATAGAATAAAAGGAAGCTCTTCCAAGGGATCCTCACTAAGAAGAGTCCCATGGCAAAAGCTTCAATATTTTCCTACCAAGATTTCTGTGTCTATTTATGATGGAAAGGAGAGGGAAAGCGACTACTTATCATCTCATATTGATCGATGGGCAATGGTGGCTGCAATTATAGAGACAGTAAAGCAAAGTGCATAGACTGACATAGCCAGAGAGATGCCTTGCATTGCACTTCTACCCCCACCATGGGAAGGATCCCCTTGTGCTAGCTCCGTAATTACCATTGCTCATTGCTCACCAATATTTTCCAATTATATCATAAGTGGCAAGGCTCTCTCTCTTTCTCTCTCTCTCTCTCTCTTTCTATTAATAATAGCATGCTCACCCACTTGCTGCACTCATGGTGGGAGAAGGGAGGAGGGTGCTTCACTACCTCAGTCTCATTCCATGCTATATATGTAGAAAGTTTAATGCATGTTAATAGTAACACAACATCAACGTATTCTTCTATCCACCTATAGAGAAGTAAACATAGTTCAAGAAGATCTGATTCTACAGGGATATAATAATAGTTATCACGCGCACTGTACTTTTGCTATTTTCTCTACACTTTTTGTCTACTCTCTCTGTTTTTATTATTAAGGTGGCCAAATCGTCGATTTCTCCCAAGTTATTATTAGCTAATAGCTTCAATGATTCGATACCTAGGAGTAAGTGTGGTAAATAGCATATATGGATATTAACTCCGTAATTATCTGCTGCCTTTTTCTCAAAAAAAAAAAAAAAACTCCGTGATTATCAGGTGTTAATGACAGGGAAAGACTCTTTAGTCAATGGCATCTACATGTACAGCAACTGGAAATTGTCATTATACGGTTGCCTCCATCTAACCCATCACCTCTGTTGCAGTACTCGTCCCCACCTCGATCCACTCTCACCATTTGTCCCCCCTCTCCCTCCTTCTCCAATAACTAGTAAATTTTAGTTATGTGTAATATAAAAAAAAAAATTGTAAAATTATACATAACACGAACAATTTGAGTGTAAAGTAAGTGATTGCCGAGTGAACCTGATTCGATAATTTCGGATAATTGGGAACCTCGTTGCTAACAGGGCCAAAAAAATGTGAAAAGAAACACGAAAGAGAGACAATGATCACAGTTCATACACTTGAAAGAGCTCTCACAAGTAAGGTTAATATCTGAAGTGAGACGCTCCCCAAAACTTCCCATCTGTAATATAAATTGGATCCGGGCAAATTCTTTTTGTCTAGATCAAAATTCAAATACGAATCCTAAAAATTCCTATATCCTATTATATGGAGAAATCCAAATCCAAATTTAAATTTAAAGTGTCTAAACATAAATTGAGGTTCGGTCGATCGAGATCTTTACAAACAATCCAGTTCGGCCCGCAATAGGTTTGGACCTCAAACGGCCCATGTTTTGTAGGTCGGCCCGCTTTATAGGTCGGCGTCGAAGCCTTTAACTCAAGATCCACATCTTATTTGATCGCGTAAAACGGACGGTCACGATAAACGGATTTCCCCATCGACATATTCTGGTTGAGTCTCTTTAAGACGACGACGATCCCTCATTGTCCACCATTCCACCTCAACCTCGCGATTTCGGGCTCTCGACGGCGATCGACCCCGATCCCCTGCTCTCTCTGTCGCCGCAAGAAAGGTACACGCATCCTCGAAACCCTTTTTGTTTTTTATTTTTTGGTCTCTTTCGATCACTCCTTTTTGCTCTCTCGATTCGTCTAAATCTCTCTTCGATTTAACTGTAATAGCTAGGGCTTGATCGTCAGATCTACAAACCCTATTTTGCGGAGCTTTATAGGTTCGTAATCTTTTCGATTCTTATGTTTTGATTCACGTGAGAGTGATCTTTTCTGCAGGAGAAACCCTTATCTATAGTTAATTGTTCCTATTCTATCTTTTCCAATATCCATGCTGTATATTGACGATTTTTAGACGGTGTGCAGCTTTAGGTTTTTTCGAAAAAAATCGGGATTAGGGTTTTCTCGGGTTTGATTCCATCACGCTGAATACCTAATTTCGTCGCCATGGATGAACTTATGGGATGCCAATTTGTTGGCGATGTTGAAAATTTTCTAGGGTTTGATGCATCTGGTTCGCTTGAACTGCCCTTGCCCCTTTTTCTTTTTCTCCTTTTATTTCATCATAAATCCATCAAAATTTTAGTTTTTTTTTTTGGAATTAAAGCTCGTTCTAACTTAGTTGTTGCAATTATTTAGGGTTTCTGGAGATTTCAAAGTCTGTTCCATTGCCTGCAAGGGATGGCGGAACACTTGGCTTCGATCTTTGGCACGGAGAAGGATAGAGTCAACTGCCCGTTCTACTTTAAGATCGGTGCGTGCCGCCATGGAGACCGGTGCTCTCGTCTGCACAACAAGCCCACCATTTCCCCCACCCTTCTCCTGTCCAACATGTACCATCGCCCCGACATGATCACACCCGGTGTCGACACACAGGGCCAGCCTATCGAACCTAAAAAGATCCAAGAACACTTTGAGGACTTCTATGAGGACATCTTTGAAGAACTGAGCAAATTTGGCGAAATTGAAAGCCTTAACGTCTGCGACAACCTTGCCGACCATATGATCGGGAATGTATATGTTCAGTTTAGGGAAGAGGATCAGGCCGCTGCAGCTCTTAAGGCCCTTCAGGGCAGGTTTTACTCGGGCCACCCAATAATTGTCGACTTTTCACCTGTAACTGATTTTCGTGAGGCCACATGCAGGCAATTTGAGGAGAATAGCTGCAACCGTGGTGGCTATTGTAACTTCATGCATGTGAAGCCGATTAGTAGGGAGTTGAGGAGAAAGTTATTTGGGAGGAATAGGAGGGGACAGAGGAGTCACAGCCGGAGCCGCAGTCCTAGCCCGCATCATCGAAGGGAGAGGCGTGACTATGGAGATCATCCCAGAAGGGACAGGCATGGGAGGCATGAGAATGGTGGGGAGAGGAGGAAGCGGCATGGTAGCCCTAGAAGGGAGAGGAGCCCAGTCAGGGAAGGGAGCGAGGAGCGCAGGGCGAGGATCGAGCAGTGGAATCGAGAAAGGGAAGAGAAGCATGCATGACGTCTCATCGTACAGGTTGTGCTCTTTGAATCTCCTAGTTTACTTTGTCGGTGACTTTAGTTTGAGTTAGGTTCAGCCTTTTAACGTTGTTTTGTGGGACTATTTGTGATCGACATTTGTGTTGAATAATTAGATTTGTTTCTCGAAAGCTGTGAGATTGATATGCTGCAGAGTGACTCAGTGGATTTGTGCTTAAAACCCATGGAAATATGTATCTTTTGGTTATGGTCTATTAGGCTTGTTATGAAACGTTCTTATAACTTACCGGTTGGTTATTTTCTTGTATAAGCATAAAATTTCTTACTTTTGTTTTTGGACTTAGTATATAGATTCAAGCTGGCTTGATAAAGTTACTTTTTAGGTTAGAGGAGTTACTAGATTTTGCAATGAGATTTGCAGTCTTTGTTAAGATTTCTCAGTGTTTTCTTGCTGTAAAGTATGCTGTAAAATATTTGATATATGTAGGTGCTTTACCAAGTTAAGTCTGTTGGTCTGTTAAGCAGTCTAACACATTTTGCTTAATAGACCTACACACCGTATTTGTTGCTAGTATGTCAAGACCAGATAAGAAAAATTAGAAATATGTTCAGAGCGGTGAAAGCTTATACAACCTTCTTTCCGTCATCCTGCCATGGTAAGGCAATAGAAATCTTGACATGTAACTAGTTGGCTGATTTAGCATGTTTATTAAATTTTAGTCAACAGCCGTTTTTTTTTTTTCTTTTTTAGGTCACTATCATTATGTTGGTACTTGAATGTGAAATGATGTAGTTGTTCCCTAATGAGTAAGCTTACCTAAGTAGTATAAAAGGGAACTGAAATGTATTGCACACAAACATATTAGGAGGCGGTTTGTGTACTATGTTCCTCTTGATGGATTGGGCAGTTTCATTGAGTGAACTCTGTCATGGAATCTATAATTACGAGCACCCTTTAGTGGCGTGGGGTGGTGGATAAGGCTAAGGTGGCATTTGCCCCACCAGGCAATGCTAGAGGTGCGGTTGTTTTCTTTGAGGCTTCATCTTAATGTCCTCTACAGGTAAAAAGAAGTTATGCTTTAAGAACTTTTTTGTGCTGGTGGTGAGCTGGTAATGGTTTTCGCCCCATTCTTTCTGCATTTGATGTCTTTGCAGCTTCTTTTGCTTAGCACTTGCTTGGAACTGTTTGGTCGTAACTCCTTAGTGCAGTTAATGGATCTGTGTGTGTGTTTGTAATGACTAGTGGTTGTTGCTACTAAGTTGTGCAAGCATGTATGATCCAGCTTGATGCAAATGCAATTGCTCCTCTCATTGTTTTGCTCCGAGATTTGAGTTCTTAAGCTGGTCTTTATTGGCTTTTAGTGACCCAGCAATGGATAGAAGCTAGTCCAGATGTTTTGGCATGCAGCTATATATACGGTAGTGATTCCTCAGCGCAACGGAAGAATTGAGAATTTTTAATTTTCCAATGTAACATTCGTAGTAGGATGGTGAGTTGGTAACTATGTCCCATGTCGAAAGATAGGTAAATTTTATCAAGTTCTGCAAAATTAAAAGATTTCAAAGAACATGTCTACCAAGCTTAAAACTCCACAATGGGGCAGCCCAAATAGAAAACTTGTGGGTGGTATATAATAATCCGATAAGGTATAGTAGTAATTATTAAAATAAAACTAGAAAAAATATTTGCAATCGAAGAAGATTGAAACTACCCAGATTTAAAACCAGGCCCAGGGAAAGGCAAAAGCAAAAGGTCGGTACAGATTTTTGCGAAAAAAGGAAAAGAGGAGGCCCACTCGAGATTTAGCACGTCCACGTCCCAAAGGAGCCATTTTAGGCCCAAACTACGAGATTTTCCAGCAAAAGCGGTTATATATCACGGTCGTGGGCTGTAACATCGTTATCCGTGACACCATTATGTGGGGTCCCGCAGAGTGGTCCGACATGTCAGCCACTATGTGTTATATACAACGGTTATACCGAAGGATTTACGCCAACAATGGTAGGTGCAACTGTGAGTGATGATTTAGTAAAGTCTCACCTACAGCGCTCCTTTCGTAAATCCTAACGCACAACTCGCGCCGTCCGATCTCGAAATGTACGGCCGTAGATCCTTTATAGATGAGGCCGACGAATATTTAAATTCCTTATATTTCTCCCAGGGCCTTCGGAGTAATATTATCAAATGCGAGGGGTATTCGGGTAATGTGGGCGCGGAGGTTTGGTGGAGCGATTGTTAGTATCGCCCCCGGTATATATGGCCTCAGTTGGTGCAGTGGATAAGAAGCGACACAAGAGAGACGAAGAAAGAAGGAGAAGCGGAGAGAGCAAGAAAAAGCCAGTAATAAGAGAGAGAGAGAGAGAGAGAGAGAGAGAGAGATGGATTCCGATTACGGCGTTCCTCGCGAGCTCTCCGATCTCCAGAAAGAGAGGGCTCTTTACCAACCTGGGCTTCCTCCGTGTCTTCAGGTTCCCTTCTTCCTCCTCCTAGGGCTTCCTTTTTTCGTCGCCATTGTTCTTCTCCGCTTCGATCCGTGGCCTGATTCTTGTATTCTTCGTTATCGCATTGCTACTAATCGATCATTACAATGTTCGAATATGTACTGTTGATCGAGAGATCTTGTTCTTCTTGGCGTTAGATCGGTGGGTTCTGTGGTTCGTTTCGAGGCTTTGATCCTTATATGGGATGATATACGTGCTTTATCGAATGGATCGGGAGTTTCTGCGTCTTCGTATTTTCTAGGGTTTCCATATGTGTGGATCCGTTGTCCCTTTCTACGTGACACTGTATCGGAATCCGAATATTTTAAATTCTGACTGCTTTTTGTCTTTTTTTTTTCTTTTCTTTTCTTTTTTCTGTTTAAGGGTTTTGGATCTTTGATACTGTGCCCTTTTTTGGGTCGTTCTTCGTTTGGGGGGTCGAATTTCACAGAATTGTTTCGTCTTAGGCAATATTAGGAAAATGCGGAGCGGTATCTATGTAGATCCGTGTGAATACTGGTGCGAGTATGATGGGAAAATTTATTTTTGAATAACGGTAGCTGTATAGTCGAATTAGTGGTCCAAGGTAGGTATTCTTCTTATATTGATTGGTTTGGGATGTGTTCCTGTTGACAGTGACATAAATTAGAAACCAACCAATCAGAGAAGGTAGGTTGACTCTTCATGGACTACAGGAAAAAAGCATCAAAATGTAAACCATATGCTTGGCCTCTATACTTCTTACTTTCTCTATTCCTCGTCTTCTTCTTGTTCGTGTTCTTCTTTTCTCGTGTTTCTATTAGTGCGATAATGATTGAATTCGTGATTTAGAATTACCTTGCTGGTAAAAACCCTTGGCCTGCTGCTGTTTTTACCTTTTTAATCTTTTGCAAGTTGTCTAGCATGGATTTGGTAGCATGTGAACCAATTATTAAGATCTAATTCTGTTCACATAATCAGGGCACTACGGTGAGGGTGGAGTTCGGTGATGCCACAACTGCCGCAGATCCTGCTGGAGCTCATGTGATCAGTCAAGCATTTCCCCACACTTATGGACAGCCCTTGGCTCATTTCCTGCGGGCAACCACCAAGGTACCTGATGCACAGATCATAACGGAACATCCGGCTATCAGGTACAGACTCCTTATTTATTTCTTCGTATTAAGGGACTTTTCAGTCATTTATCTATGTGCAGTCTATACAGAGCAGAAGTCGGCGTTTGTCAGATGCTTAGTAGTACTAGTAACTTGAACTTCTGTTACATTCATCATCTTTGAAAACATCGTATTTTGGCCTTTTAGTTAAAAATTGACAAGAGAGTGTAACCATATTTTGACTCTCTTGTCGCAGGGTCGGTATTGTTTTTTGTGGGAGGCAGTCCCCTGGAGGGCACAACGTCATTTGGGGACTTAATGAAGCTATTAAATTGCACAACCCCAACAGTAAATTGTTCGGTTTTGTCGGTATGTATGTTTAATATATTTTTCAGTTCTTGTAGTTAACAACTACCAGCTCTCTTTACTATTGTCATTTATCATATCATATATTCCAATAAATTCTGTTATATGCAGGGTCTAGAACAACAAATAGTGGAAATATTCACTTTTGTCTTCGTGTTTCTTTGTCCATGGTATAATTGCATTACCTATGGAGATCAGCAATTGTGTCTTGTGCATTATACATTCTCCTAGTAACTCTAATGCTTCTTTAGACTGTTGGTGACTTACTTGGCAATGCTTTCCTTGTCATATATTCATATGTACACTGTATTGTCTTTGCTACCAATTTGTACCAGTTGGAACTTGGAAGATGAGATCCTTTATTTAATTCTTAGCTTTTGCTGTCTTTCCTCATGTGTACACTGCTACTATTTTGTACCAGTTGAAAGATGAGATCCTTTATTTGATTCTTAGCTTTTTCTGTCTTTCCTCATGTCTGCACTGCTACCATTTTGTACCAGTTGGAAGATGAGATCCTTTATTTAATTCTTAGCTTTTACTGCCTTTCTTTTGGAACAGGTGGTACTGAAGGTCTTTTTGCACAAAAGTCGTTGGAAATCACCGATGATATTCTTTCTACATATAAAAATCAAGGTTTGGAAAGCTTGTAGTGAATGGTGATATTAACTGCAATTTGTATTATGTTCAAAAGCTTGAAGTATTTGATAAATATGATTCAAGGTGGTTATGATTTACTCGGCCGGACAGCGGATCAAATTAGAACAACTGAGCAAGTTAATGCTGCGATGGCTTCTTGCCAGGCATTGAAGTTAGATGGTCTAGTTATCATTGGAGGTACCTAATTTGGGATGTTCATTTGATTGATCTTTTTTTGTAGAAATAATATATGACTTCTCTCTTCACTTTTTTAAGGAGTTACATCCAACACGGACGCTGCCCAGCTTGCAGAGACTTTTGCTGAATCAAAATGTTCGACAAAGGTATTACAAACACATGCTTGAGCTGGCTAATGACTTCAATACCTGCTTGCTTTCTATTCTCCCCACAGTTTTAGTAGCTGAAACAAAAACCTGGACAGGTTGTAGGTGTTCCTGTTACCTTGAATGGAGATCTTAAGAATCAGTTTGTTGAAACAAATGTTGGCTTTGATACGATATGTAAGGTATGGTCGTATTGTATATGCTGTAATTAGTTGCTAGACTATATAAAATCAATTGTGAGTCATATTTGAATAAGAATATTTAATTCGCAACTTTGTTTTCCCTAACTCTTTTCTGACTTACCTTCTTCTCCGGCATTGCTTTTACATCAATACTTTTGTGTTGTGGGGCATGCAACTTCATAAAATGGAAGACCTAATGTTGTTTGAGCCTGAGAAGACAGATTCTATTTATTTTGGAGTGCTAAATGTTTTCATTTTTCTATATATTATTTAGATATGCATCCTGATTTTAAATTTTTTTCAAGATCATATAATATTTAATCCTGATTATTTGTCTTTACTTTCAGGTGAACTCACAGCTAATCAGCAATGTTTGCACAGATGCTCTTTCTGCAGAAAAGGTAATGCATAATTCCTATTGCTTCTAAACCTGTATGGACATTGGTACCTGAACTAACTGTTACAATTCGGTCTGACCAGTAAAGAGTAGTTTTAGTTTTTTACTTTGTGAGATGCCTAATTTTTGTGCTGCATTCACTGTACAGAAGTTGCATAGAGCAATCTGTGAGAATATAAATCTACATTTTGATATTCGAAGTACCAGTCAATTTATTGCTTGTTTCTCTTTTGCAGTACTATTACTTTATTCGCCTGATGGGCCGCAAGGCATCTCATGTGGCATTGGAATGTGCGCTCCAATCACATCCTAATATGGTTGGACATCCCATTTTACTGACATGTATTTCATTTATTATAAGTTGCAAAAAGATGCACCGTCAAGTTATATTTTCGGTGTATATTGATATCAAGTTAGTTGACTCAATTCTCAGGTCATCCTTGGTGAGGAGGTGGCTGCATCAAAGCTTACTATTTTTGATCTCACAAAACAGTTATGCGATGCAGTTCAGACAAGGGCAGAAAAAGGTTAGAACTGACTGTTCTAATACCTAACATTCTTGGAGTGGGTTTTTTTTTGCATATTATTCAGGTTCCTACATACCCTATCTTTCTTGGACAGATAAATATCATGGTGTCATCCTCATACCCGAGGGACTTGTGGAAAGCATACCAGAATTGTACGCCCTGCTCCAGGTATCAAATGCAACTTATTATTATTTTCTGTTTGTTTTACTGGCACTTTGAACTTAGAAGTTGTTCTACAGTTTCAGCATCTCATTTCTTTTTTCCCTCAAGATTCTGCCCTTTTGTTGAGTTGTTTAATGGGTTTTTTTTAAGGAAATCCACGGCCTTCACGTCAAAGGTGTTTCAGTTGAGAACATTTCAGCTCAGCTTTCACCATGGGCATCTGCACTCTTTGAATTTTTGCCATCATTTATTAGGAAACAGGTTTTCTTCTATTAATTTGTTGTCACCTAGAGAAATTATTCAAATCAACATCTGTTCTGTTTTAACGAACCTGAGCTATGCAATTTTTTCCTTATGTGATGCAGCTGCTTCTCCACCCAGAATCTGATAACTCTGCACAGCTTTCTCAGGTAAATCTGCTCATTGTGTGTCTTTGTGGTTTTTTATGCGATCATTGCTTATACTTTGTTAATCCCTTTTTTCTATGTTTCTCTCTGTTTAGATTGAGACAGAGAAGCTTCTTGCTCAGCTGGTGGAGACGGAAATGAACAAGCGTTTGGTTAGATTTCTTCTCTTTTCTATTTTCTTTCAATCCTAAAATGTAAATTGTTTTTATCAATTCACAAATGCAGTATATGCCTCTTAGTTCCACTAGTGGGTTCTATCTAAAAGATTCATGATAACTAGGAAGGCTTTTTAAATACCATGTGTCTGTCACTATTGTCCATGTTTTGTATCCTCGTCATCTTCAAGTTGCAAGACTACCATAAAGGAATCTTTGTTGTTGTGTACTTTTCGTTTTATGTATTAACCATATTTGCAGAAGGAAGGCACATACAAAGGAAAGAAGTTCAATGCCATCTGCCACTTCTTTGGTTATCAAGCCCGGGGATCCTTACCGTCGAAGTTTGATTGTGACTATGCCTATGTATGTACTACTCAATATCTGGTTGTGCTGTGGCACATAATTAACATGCAAAATTAAACAGGTTCTTGGACATGTCTGTTACCACATATTGGCTGCTGGTCTGAATGGTTACATGGCGACAATAACAAATCTTAAAAGTCCTCTGAATAAGTGGCGATGTGGTGCTGCTCCCATTACGGTGGGGTCTATCTTCTTAACTTTTCGTTGAAATTTTCTTTGTCAATTTCTCTTCATTTGGGCACCATCTAATGTCGGTGTAATTTATTGGACTGGTCTCCCGAATGAGTGGTATCTTATAATTAATTAATCTTGTTTGCTTCCTGCTAGGCAATGATGACTGTAAAGCGATGGTCTCGTGGTCCTGCATCCACTCAAATTGGAAAACCGGCTGTCCATCCTGCTACAGTTGACTTAAAAGGAAAAGCATACGAGTATGTTTATTTGACAACGTTTTACCTATGTAATAGAAGCTTTCATTTCATTAAAAGGAAAAAGCATACGAGCATGTCTTGACGGATCTTTCTTGTATAGTCGAACTTGCAACCTGTCTCACATCTGTTAACTTAGACTGATCTTTGTCCTCTGCTTTTTTTTTTTTTTGTTTTTTTTTCCAGTAACGGGAGAAGCGATTATGTGGTATTATATTGTTTTGAAGGATCATAAAATGCTCTGCATGTTATTTTGGTGCTTAATTATGGGTTAATTTGAAATTATAATTGAATCTGGCCATAGTAGGGATTTGTCAATGAAAATGGAATTTTACTATTATGTAATTAGGGTTGTAATTTGTCTTGGTGTGCTATTCTGGTTCTTTCTTGTTTTGCTCTTTCTTTTTTGTCGACAACATTTTGCTTCTTATTCTTCTCTGTTTTTTACTTCTTTTTTTTTTTTTTTTTTTTTTTTTTCTCTTTATACTGTTTCTGTCAGCTAATACACTGCTGTCCAGGTTGTTGAGGCACAGCGCTTCAAGCTTTTTGATGGACGACATATACAGAAACCCCGGACCTCTTCAATTTGAAGGGCCAGGTGGTGATGCTAAACCCATCTCCTTGAGTGTTGAAGATCAAGATTACATGGGTCGGATTAAATTATTACAGGAGTATCTGAACAAGGTTTTAATCTCGTTACCCTTATCAGTCTATTGATTGTTTTTTCTGCCTGAAGTCTCTGAATTCTTCACTCATACAATATGTTCGTGAAAAAAAAAACAGTCACCCTAATTTGAACTAAATTGATTATGCTGTATTGTTTACTGCTAGCTGCTTCAATTAATGCTCTGGTTTTCCATTTTTTTTTTTTTTAGGTGAAAGGCATTGTGAAGCCTGGATGTTCTCAGGATGTTCTGAAAGCAGCACTAAGTGCTATGGCTTCTGTAACAGATCTGCTCACTATAATGTCTTCTCCTTCATTCAGTAGCCAGGCACCTTTCTGAGATCTGCAGTTGCCTTCCTCATAAGGCAACACTCTGCACTCTAGGGAAGTTGAAACTTTGATTTTGGCTTCTATTTATTTTTGTTTACCCCTTTGGGGATAAATAATTTTTAATTTTGGCGGTGTCAAATTGTTCTTTTAATAGTTTGATTGATGTGGTTGGAAGCAAATAAAAGTTGAAAGTCCCTTTTATTTCTCTGCTTCCTCCAGTTCCTTAATCCAGATAATTCAAATTGTTCTTTTAATAGTTTGATTGATGTGGTTGGAAGCAAATAAAAGTTGAAAGTCCCTTTTATTTCTCTGCTTCCTCCAGTTCCTTAATCCAGATAATTATGCTACATTTCTGCTTCGCTTTAAAGAGATGTGTGAGATGTGGAAGATGTACTGACAGAGATTTTTCGTTTTTGTTTAATGCACATTTTAATGGCTGAAGAATTTTTCTTATTCAGTTTCACCATATTACTTTGAAGAAAGAACTTGTTGTATTATTCCCTTGACTAATTTGCATTATTTCTCTCTATTTTCATCACTTTATTGCTTTTTCATGATTATTTTTCTCTACTGAATTGAAACAGATGTACCCTAGGAGCAGGTGTATATCGATTTGTTCGGTGAGCTTGACCAGCCCATGCGTCACTCTCTTTTCATGTTTTTCTGGAATTTCTCAAGCCACATTTTGTATATCATCTAGAGTTTGTAAATGTCGCCCAACCAACTAACCGACGCTCTCATGCATGATTGGTGAATTTCATGATCAAAATTTTGAAGCGAGAACTTGTATACTGACCATTACCCCTATTTCTCAGACGGCTCAATGTTTTGGTTTGCAAAAGCTTGGCCGTGGACGGGTGGCGTGGAACAACTATTCCAATCCAAATCCAATCCAATTAAACCCGTTGAAATTCACAGCTCATGGTTTTTTGCATTAAATTTTTTTAAAGAATTGTTAGACTACGGCAAAACTAAAGGGTCTAATTAAAAGCTTTTGTATTTGGGTCTAAAAAATTTAAACAAAAAGTTTGCCTGTCATCAACCGTCCCTAGTGCAAGTGGCAAAGGGCTTGATGATTGATACCCGTGATCCCTAGTTGCTTCACATTTCTAGCTAAGTTTATTTAAAAAATAAACGAAGCGGGTAGAATGCTACCTTTCTCTCTCTCAAAAAAAAAAAAAAAAAAAAACGTTTGCCTGCGTTAAAAGCACGATTGCACGAAGATATTTGCTGGGCCGGGCCGAAGTTGTTTCTTTCCGAATCAATCGGGTCGGGTCGGGTCGGTTCGGACGAGAGAAGCCCACAAGAAACCTAGAACATCGCACCCGACCCGGCCATCTGTTTATTTGTCTTATCCTCCTGCAAGTCACTTCCGTTTCCTTTAATACTGCTGGCGTCCCAAAAACCTCTTAAAACCCTAGCAGCCAGCCATACAGGGAGCAAGCAAACGAACGAACGATGCCGTCCTCCGGCGCCGCCTTCCTCGTTCGCCGTGCCCTTTCCGCGACTTCTCTCTTCCTACGGCGCCGTCCCTCGCTCTTCTACTCGTCCCTCGCCTCCTCTCCCTCCCCCTTCCCGTCCCCTGGTAGAGCAGCGGTTCCTCTCTGCCCGGCGAGGGTCGCCTCCTTTACTCCCCTCCGCTTCGCCTCTTCCAAGGCCTCCGCCGACGACACCCTCAGGCGAGTCATCGACTCCGAGATCGACTGCGTCGTGCAATCCGACGACCACAATCGGGTAAGCACAAGCACATCCCCATCGATTTCTCTCTGTCGGTAACCCTGATTTCCCACTGCTCTGCCTTTCCTCCTGATTCACTTGGTGATGTCGAGGTTGTGGTAATAACTTCTTCCGGATTTGTTTGATTCATCTGTTCGGTAGCTGCTTGATGATCATGCATATTGCATGCTATGGATTATTTCCAGGCAGGACAAAGCCACAATTTTAATTTTAGGGCGGGAAAAAATATATTAATTTTTAAAAATTATTAATAAACAAATTATATATAATCAATTTTTTGTTCCTTTCGAGTTTTTAATATATATTTTTTTACAAAAATAAAGTATAATTGTTTTTATTATTATGAAAATAATAATGATATAGAGACCTATATATAAAAAAAAAATTATGTCAAAAAATTAAATATTAAGATTTAATATAATTTATAAATCAAGTATTACGATTAATTAAAAAATTAAATATTAAGATTTATTATAATTTGTAAATCAAGTATTACGATACGTCGAAGGTAATTAAGTTTCTATCTCGTAATCCACAAGTTAATATTATTTAAAAAATATATATATTTTGACCCCTAAAATTTACATTATTTTAAATTTTTTAATAACTTCGTAATAAATTTTTATGTAATTTTAAAAATATTCGGAGCTCTAGTCACTTTGGGCCTCCACATAGAAAAAAATTATTTTGGTCCCTAAAATTTACGCTATTTTAAATTTTTTAATAACTTCGTAATAGACTTTTATGTAATTTTAAAAATATTGCGGGGTGGGGGGCATGACCACTTGGGCCACCACGTAGCTTCGTCCCTGTTTCCAGATTATACTGGTTGTGTTTTCATTTGTATTTAAGATTAAGATTTCTTTCTGCTGTCCTGTTCTTTTATTCAAATCTATGAGCCCTCTCCACTATTATTGACTCATTCCCTGCACGCTCCATTTCACTGCTTCCTCACTTTTGGGAATGGGCTTAAGATGAACTCACAACATTGGTTTTCTATTATTTGCCCAAACTTGAATTCCTTATAGCTGATCAGAACAGAAAAAGAAAATGTATGTGAAAATGTTATATTTAGCAGAATATCTCTATTACGAGTGAAGCAAGGGGGAAACAAAAAAAGAGTGAAGATTTTATACGACAGCTATAAATATATGAGGAAATTTAAGAAAAATGAACATATGGACATCTAAATTGTTACTTCGAGCTTAACATGGGTTTAATTTCTTTGCATTGTTGCCTTTGGACCGGAATGTATACCTGTTATATTCTTTAACTGCTATCTCCTGCTTTGGCGAATTGGCAACATATTACAAGTAATATTTACAGTGTGTAGCGATTAAGTTGGGCTTGGCTTGTTCATTTGTCACTTGGCTTCTATTATTCTCAGGGGCCCAAGTTGCAGGTTTGGCTGAGCTCACTTTGAAGTGTCTACATAAGAACCGCTTTTATTTTATTTGATAACAAAATCAACATTGAAGTTAATTTCAAGCTTTTACTTTTTAAAGTGAGGGCCTAGCTCACTTGGGGGTTACTTGATAAGGAACGTCGTCGTATACATATATTTGATAAAGTGTCACATTTTGTTATGCACACGACAAAGAATGGCAGCAACCTGTATGATGTAGTTTTTATTGCCCTGCTGACAAGTATGCAGCTACATTGCTCATCTTATATTTTGTTTTGAGGGATTTGTGACGTGTTCTACTTTTAGTTGCTATGTCCTAGGTTTTCTGTTCATACTTATGACCTTCATTAGCAATCAAGTGTTCCTATTAATCTTCACAAAGGATTGAAATTCAAAATCCATGCTCTGGTCCATGTGTGCGGCAAGGATTATCTGTCGCTTATACATTCTTAATTTCTCTGTACAGGAAGTTGACTGGCCGGCTGGATTTCCTTTTGAGATCATAGATAATCCTGGTGACCAAACAGTAGTTCTTAAGCGCGAGCTTGCGGGAGAAACCATTAAAGCCACTGTTTTCATGAACTATGATGGGGAGGAAGATTTGAATGAGGATGATGATGATGCTGGGGATGATGGTAATGATGAGGCTTCCATCAAGCCAACCATTTCGATGGACGTGACCATTGAGAAAGGAGAAGGTCCATTTTTGGAATTTTGTTGTAATTTCAATGATGATGGACTTGAAATAGAGAGCTTGTCAATCAAGAAACGTGATGATCCTAACGCTCAAAATGCTTATGAAGGTCCTGAGATCTCGTAAGTTCCTGTCAGCAATCTCTCTCTCTCTCTCTCTCTCTCTCTCTCTCTCTCTCTCTCTCTCTCTCTCTCTCTCTCTCTCTCTGTTCGTCTCACTTCTTCTTCTTCTTCTTCTTCTTCTTCTTCTTCTTTTTGTGGCTTTAGTGAGATACTTATTCTTTGCTTGTGTCCAGTTTTTTTGGTTTATTTTTTTGATTTAGAGGTACCTGTTTGATCAGACATCTCAAATCCCTTTATTTGTTAGAAGTATGCTTGATACTTATAGGTTAGTACATAAAGATCATTTTAGAGTGAACAACGTATATTAGGTGTAAATCTTACACCTAATATATGTACATAAAAGCATTTTGGAAAGTGCTATATATACACCTATATATATGTGTAAATTTTACACCCCTCGAATTTCTAGGGTTCACAAAAGTTCAAAAAGGTTTTTAGGAAAAAATAAGAAAAAGTTGATTAGAGAAATGAAGGAATATGAGCCCTTGAATGAGTGAGGCATAAGATTTATCCCTGGTCTAGTGGTGTACATGCAGTATCGTTCTTTCCTTTTTAGTTTTAAGTATTTTACCATATGAAATTTTTGTGATTCGTTTTTTAATATTTTACTGTAGGGATTTGGACAAAAGTTTGCAGGCTGCCTTGCGCAAGTACCTGGCGGCTAGAGGTATCAAGAACTCCATGTTCGAATATCTACATGAGTGCATGATCAACAAGGATGAGCGAGAGTACTTGACATGGCTGAAGAACATGAAGGAATTCATCGAGAAGTGAGCTATTGGTCTACTTTTCAAATCCAAGTTTTGATAGACCCTCTTTTAGGAATTCGTTGATAGTTGGAATAAATTCGTAAGCCGGGCCGGCTGATACGCTTTAAAATGGTTCTAGTTTTATATATTCCTTTTCTGGTTTTTCTATGTCGCAGAGTTGAAACCAAGAAATATTTGTTACTCTCCTGATGTTTCCGAACGTTTTCAATCTACTTCTCCAGAAGTAGAGGTCGAAAATCATTTCAATATTCGTCTTTTCCCGCTGTTGTTTAACGGAACCTTCCCCATATTCAAAGGCCTACCTACCTTATTGCTTTCTGAATTCATTATTATAGTTTGTACGTTTCTATCTGGCACGTTTCTATCTGATTCATTATTATAGTTGCAGTTGCTTTAGTTAGCACTCGTCTGAGAGTTATAAGATACATTGTTTATGTTAGCGTATTGGTTACTGCGCATCTGATTGTTCTTGTTTTTACTGTTGAGCTGCATAAAACAAAAACGGCATTTTTAAGAGGCAGAAGAGATGGCGGTGGTATATTGAATCCGATTTCTTGGCTTTGTAGTTGTGTTAGAATCAGTATGCTGGTAATTCCGGATTGCTGAGCAGCCGCGCAGTACATCTCATGTGATGCGATTGTGATGCTGCGTTGCCTGACGTCCCAAATGTTGTGCATCCCCGCATGCACGAGGCGAAGAAGAGATGTATCGATCAATCCACACTCCACGGTCCGCTCTGAACTCTGAACCCCTCTTGCTTCCCGTATTAATTGCACTCCTGCCCACCATCAATACAACCGTCATCTTGTGCTCTATGATTAGCGGTGTGGACCATGTCCACGTGCTATCGACCCACGACGCCGAAATCGCACAACCCGAATCTCGCCCCTCCGATATATCTCGTCGTGTGTGTATATATATATATATATATATATATATATATATATATATATATATATATATATATATATATATGTAACGAAGGGAGGGGGGAGAAGGAGACAGGAGAGCGGCTAGGGCGCGGAAGTTGCAAGAGCAGAGTAGGTAGGATCTAAGTGGGGGAGTTAGTGGGTGATGTCAGATAAAGAAGAGGGGGAAGTAGATGGAAGCTGGGCCGGGAAGGTGACGCAAAGGCCAGGCCTGGAGAGGCCCAGTTCGGCGGCCCAATCGGGATTAGAGTCCATCCAGCCCACCAGGGATTAATAAAAGAGTAAATAGTTTAGTAATAGTTTAGTAATTACACAATAGTCCTCAAGAGTAACTATATATATTACAAGGAGTGAATTGTAAAGACTTATGAAGAATCACTAATTACTTTTTCTCCAATTCTCTCCAATTCTCTCTCCCTTTCTCTCTATCTCTCTCCCCTCTCTCCCCATCTCTTCCTCCTTCCTGTCTCATCTTTCCCTTCACAATCCGACCAATCCGAGACCCATCATCCTCACCGCCGTGCCGGCCTCAGAGCAGCCTCATCATCGGCGGCTGCGGATCGTCCGGGGTGTGACAATTTGGTATCAGAGCGGCACGATCCCAGGGATCGGCGCGCCATCATTTACCATCAACCGAAGGCAACACACAGGCAACCAATCGAAGGCAGCAAGCTACCGAACCGAGGCAACATAACCACAAGCCACGAGGAGCAGGATTCAGACAATCAACTGAAGGCAGCAAGCAAACCAAGGCAACACATCCGAAGGCAACAAGCAACCGAGCAACTTTAAGCCCAAATTTCATCATCGGGGCGAACAAGGGAAATCGCCACAAGTTCACCAGCAAGACGGCTATCGCCATGGCCGAGGGCACACGATTGAGGGTGCTCGACGAGCACGTCCAGTCACTTGAGCAGAGGCTGCAAGATCTGTCCACCGAGAGCCACAGAAAATTGGAAGAGCTCAGTGAAAGAATAGAAGCAATGCAAGTAGAGGAGCTAAGTCATTTCGAAGCACTACGCCGAGATTCGGCGCATACAACTAAAAAGTTGGAGCAGCTTATGGAGCTCTTGACCAATCAACAACCCCCCACAGCATCGAGAGGCGCCACGAGCTCGTCCAGTCACGACGAGAGAGGTATCTTACCTACACCTCCTATGCAATTAAACAAGGAAGATGTTAGCCCCTATCAGTTACATAGTAAAAACAATCTTGCTTTACCTTTCCCTCGATTGGATTTCCCCACCTTTACTGGAGAAAACCCCAGAACCTAGGTTCGAAGATGCGAGCGATATTTCGAAATTTACAATGTCAAGGACACCCAGAAATTGGAGTTAGCCACACTGTATTTAGACCCGAGAGTGGACACTTGGTTCCACGGGTACCTTGCCGAAAATGGGGTTGTTAACTGGGAAGCCTTTGCACGAGACGTGTGCCAACGTTTCGAGTCTAATGGGATGAAGGACGTAGTCGAAGAATTCAACAAGCTAATGCAGAATGGCACAGTCGAGGAGTACCAAGAGCAGTTCGAGGAACTGCGGTCGAGGCTGCTGGGCACTAAATCCCAATTCACCCCGGAATATTTCCTGTCGAGTTTTTTAAGCGGGCTTAAAGAGGAAGTGAGGACCGCCGTCAAAATGCTGAACCCAAGTTCCCTGGCTCAGGCCTTCGAACTTGCCCGATTACAGGAACAAAACCTGCTGGCTGTTATGAGGAAGAACAGAGCTTGGCTTAAGTCCCAAGGAGGGGCAACAACTACCAATTCCCCTAAGTGGGCAAGCCCAACTGGACAAAACAGAACTGGAGACACCCTCAGGAACCAACCAAGCAGGCCTAATGCAGAGAGAGGGTACCCTAACCGGCAGCTCATCGAGCAGCGCAGAGCAGCGGGGCTGTGTTTTAGGTGCGGCGACAAATACACCTTCGGACATCAGTGTAAGTCCCCAGGGGTGAATACCTTAAGGGCTATGGACGAGGTGGTGGAAGTCTACGACGAAGAGAGTCTGAGAGAAGCAGAGGAATGGGGGGAACCAGAAGAAGAGGAAGAAGAAGAAACCGGGTTGTCGGTACATGCGTTGAGCGCTGAGAACCCCCAAGAGACCCTCAAGATACATGGGGAGGTCAAGGAAAAAGGCTTAATCATCTTGGTGGATACCGGAAGCACCCACAGTTTTATTGACATCGACACAGCGAAAACAGTCAAGGCTGCCATCACACCCACTACTCCCTTGGTGGTGACCGTCGCGAACGGCCAAAAGGTGCTAAGCAAACTCAAATGCCCGGGGTTCTTGTGGAAGATGCAAGGGGAACCGTACACTTCAGACTTAAGGGTGATACGGCTGGAGGGTTCAAGCATAATTCTGGGCATCGATTGGCTCAAAACCCACGGGCCGATCACTTTCGACTACAGTAACCACACCGTCACCATCACTAAAGAGGGCAGGAAGATCGAGCTCAAGGGTCTACCCGAGAAGGCTAAAGTCAAGTGCATTACTGCTAAACAGTGGCAACAGGAGTACCTGGAGGGTAGTTGTTGTGCATTAGCCCAGCTGAGCAGCATAGAGGAGAGTAAACCAGGCAACATCCCAAAGCAGATACAAGAGGTGCTGCAGGAATTCGAAGATGTGTTCTCGGAACCTCGGGGGCTACCTCCGGTTAGAGCTCAAGACCATAGAATTCCCCTGCAGGGCGGGGCGCAACCTGTGAACATAAGGCCATATAGATACTCTCATGAGCAAAAGAACGAAATGGAGAAATTAATTAAGGAAATGCTTAGTACCTCAATCATCAGACCAAGCCACAGTCCCTACGCATCCCCAGTATTGCTCGTCAAGAAGAAGGATGGGAGTTGGAGGTTTTGTGTCGACTATCGACAACTCAACAAGATTACGGTGAAGGATAAGTACCCGATCCCCATAATCGAAGAGCTGCTGGACGAGTTGGGAGGATCCAGGTTTTTCTCCAAAATCGACTTGAGGTCGGGCTACCATCAAATCCGCATGAACCCGGCCGACGTTCAAAAGACGGCCTTCAAAACACACGTGGGCCACTATGAATTTCGCGTCATGCCCTTCGGGCTCACGAACGCCCCGGCGACTTTCCAAGCGACTATGAATGAGGTATTCGCGCCCTTCCTCAGAAAGTATGTTCTCATATTTTTTGACGATATTTTGGTCTACAGCAGCACCTTGGAGAGCCATGCAAAGCACTTAGAGACCGTGCTCCAGACCTTGAGGGCAAATCAGTTCTTTGCCAAAAGGACCAAATGCTTCTTCGGGCAAGAAAAAGTAGAGTATCTTGGGCACATCATCACCCACGAGGGAATTGCCACAGACCCAGACAAGATCGAAGCTATGCAGCAGTGGCCTACACCAACTTCGATCAGGGGACTGCGGGGGTTCTTGGGGCTAACGGGCTACTACCGAAGATTTATACAAGGCTATGGGGCGATTAGCAAGCCCTTGACAGAGCTTCTCAAGAAGAACAGTTTCGCATGGAGTCCGGCTGCGAGCGAGGCCTTCGAGCAACTGAAGCTGTTAATGACTCGTGCCCCCGTGCTCGCCATGCCAGACTACAGCAAACCGTTCGTGGTCGAGGTGGACGCTTGCGACCAAGGGATCGGGGCCGTGCTAACTCAAGAAGGAAGGCCTATTGCTTACCTCAGCAAGGCCATCAGCAAGAAGAACCTGGGGTTATCTACGTACGAGAAGGAGTTCCTCGCGATCCTATTAGCAGTAAGCAAGTGGAGGCACTACTTGAGCCCGAGGAGGTTCTTTATAAAAACGGATCACGAAAGCCTTAAGCATTTGCTGGAGCAACGAATCACGACGGCCATTCAACAGCGGGGGATGCTTAAGTTGATGGGACTGGATTACGCCATACAATACAAAAGGGGAAGGAGAACAAGGCAGCAGATGCCCTGTCGCGCCGAGGGTTTGAGAAAGGGAGCAGTCATGCTGTCTCAGTAGCCATTCCCGAATGGGCATCGGAGATCTTGGGAAGCTATGAAGGAGACAAGCATAGCCAGACACTAATTGCCCAACTCCTCCTACAGCAAGGGGGCACCCCGCATTACACCTACGAGCAAGGATTACTAAGATATAAAGGAAGGATATACGTTGGGGCAAAGGGAGATCTAAGACAAAGATTAATCCACCAAATGCACGACTCGGCCTTGGGGGGACACTCGTGGCAGCAAAATACTTACCGGAGGGTCAAGCAGGCTTTTTTCTGGCCCGGACTCAAGAGACAAGTGGAGGAGATGGTGAAGAACTGCACCACTTGCATTCGAAACAAGGATGACAACCAGCCGTATGCCGGGCTATTGCAACCCCTGCCCATTCCCCAACACATTTGGCAAGAAGTAAGCATGGACTTCATCGAGGGTCTCCCCAGATCCGAGGGAAAGAACTCTATAATGGTGGTGGTTGATCGACTCTCTAAGTACGGGCATTTCATTCCCCTGGCACACCCTTTTTCTGTGATAGAGGTGGCTCGAGCCTTCTTCGACTCGGTCTACAAGCTACACGGGCTACCGGAACGGATAGTATCCGACCGCGACCCTATTTTCACGAGTGGGGTGTGGAAGGAACTATTTGGGATGCTGGGAACGAAGCTCCACATGAGCTCGGCCTACCACCCCCAGACCGACGGGCAAACGGAGAGGCTAAACCGCTGCCTCGAGACTTACCTGCGCTGTTTTTGCTTCCAGCGGCCGCAGTCTTGGCACAAGTGGATCACGCATGCGGAGTGGTGGTACAACACCTCCTTCCACTCATCCCTGGGAACTACACCCTTCCAAGCGCTCTACGGCAGAGTTCCCCCCAACTACATAACCGCAAACCTTGGCAAGGGGGTGTCAGAAGATGTGCAAGAATGGGGAAAGGAGAGAGAGAGGGTAACTAGGGATTTACGGGAAAACCTCTTGAAGGCGCAGAACCGAATGAAGCAGTACGCCGATCGGCGCCGGACCGACCGAGAGTTCCAACTAGGGGAGCAGGTATTCTTAAAAATACAACCTTACCGGCAAAGCTCTGTGGCGAAAAGATGTAACTTGAAGCTAGCCTCTCGCTTCTACGGGCCATTCGAGGTTCTGGAGAAGATCGGGCCCGTCGCGTACCGACTGCGACTACCAGAAGGGTCCAGGGTGCACCCTGTATTCCACGTCTCACTGTTGAAGAGGAGTCCCCCGGAAGGGCAACCCGTGGCCCCCGACCCTCCATTGACCGGAGAGGATGGGCAACTCCGAGCGGAACCCGGAAGGATCCTGGAAAGGCGCGCGGTGCGGCGTGGGGGCAAGGCGGTGACGCAAGTATTGGTGAGCTGGAGCAACCTTCCGGAGGATCGGACCACCTGGGAGGACTACTGGTCGCTCAAGGCGCAGTTTCCCCAGTTCGATCCTTGAGGACAAGGATCGCTTCGAAGGGGGAAGGAGTGTAACGAAGGGAGGGGGAGAAGGAGACAGAGGAGAACAGGAGAGCGGCTAGGGCGCGGAAGTTGCAAGAGCAGAGTAGGTAGGATCTAAGTGGGGGAGTTAGTGGGTGATGTCAGATAAAGAAGAGGGGGAAGTAGATGGAAGCTGGGCCGGGAAGGTGACGCAAAGGCCAGGCCTGGAGAGGCCCAGTTCGGCGGCCCAACCGGGATTAGAGTCCATCCAGCCCACCAGGGATTAATAAAAGAGTAAATAGTTTAGTAATAGTTTAGTAATTACACAACAGTCCTCAAGAGTAACTATATATATTACAAGGAGTGAATTGTAAAGACTTATGAAGAATCACTAATTACTTTCTCTCCAATTCTCTCCAATTCTCTCTCCCTTTCTCTCTATCTCTCTTCCCCTCTTTCCCCATCTCTTCCTCCTCCCTGTCTCATCTTTTCCCTTCACAATCCGACCAATCCGAGACCCATCATCCTCACCGCCGTGCCGGCCTCAGAGCAGCCTCATCATCGGCGGCTGCGGATCGTCCGGGGTGTGACAATATATATATATATATATATATATATATATATATATATATATATATATATATATATATATATATATATATGTATCATGATTTTTTTTTTAATAAATTAGTTTATTAGAAAAAATAAGTTATCAAGTTTTTTCAGGTAACCGTGGTTTGCGGATATTTTTTTATGATAGAGAGCATGAGAAACGGTGAACGGCGGAGCGATTGAATTCGAAATCCGACTTACGAATATTCCGGATTGAGTCTTTTGTGTTAATGAATATAATGGGATAAGTCGAATCCGTTAAGACTTTGATGCATTAATATCCGCGCCGACTGGTTTAGAACTTGGTTAGTATGGTTAAAATACGATTTGTGCTTGCGACGTTGTGCATATATAAAAAACGACTCCATCTGTTTGCAGGATAAATTTGTATGTGTGGCGAATCTACGCACGTACCTGACGGGTATGGTTATAAAATATATATATATATATATATATATATATATATATATATATATACATGTTATTCTCTTATTTTAAATCTCGCGTGACAATATACGGCACGAAAAGAGGAGATCCGATTCCATCGATCTCGACCGTTGCAAAAATTGTACGGTCAGGATCAACCTTCTGGATCCTCCGCGTCGTCGTCGTCGTCGGCGGTGGCGAGTCGTGTCGTCTTCCGCCGACTCGAAATCAGGTCGTCCACCACGTGTAGGTCCCAGTCTCTTTCATATATAATATTATAATAATAGCCACGATCCCTGATAACCTCGCTCTCTCTCTCTCTCTCGTGTGTGTTCTCGTGTTCTCTCCGCACGCAATGGGCGAGGTTAACGGCGACGTACGGACCTCCGTCGCTAACGCCGTCAAGGAGCCGGTGGTGTTCCGGGGGACGGAATATTCCCTCGTCCGTACCACCGTCGCCCTCGCCGTTTGGCTCGGCGCCATCCACTTCAACGTCGCGCTCGTCCTGACGGCGCTCCTCCTCCTCCCCGCCCGCCTCGCCGCATTGTCCGTACCTCTCCCTTTTCTCTTCCCTTTTTTTTTTTTTTTTTTTTTTTTTTTTTTTGCCCCTCGTGACACTCCGCTAATTACCCTCGCGCCCTTCGCTGCAGGATTTTTGGGCTTCTGCTCTTCTTCATGGTGATTCCCCTCGACGATAAGAACAAATTTGGCGGAAAATTGTCCAGGTGTGAGCTCTTTTGTTATTTTGTAAGGACTTTTTCCTCTGTTCGTTTTTTTTTTTTTTACCTTTTTCACTTTCTTTTCCCTTTTGACGGAAATGTAGGTATATTTGCAAATACGCTTGCGGATACTTCCCTATTACCCTCCACGTTGAGGATATACAGGCTTTCGATCCGAATCGTGCTTATGGTAAGCCTACTAGTGGATCCTCTTCAGTTTACAAAAGCCAATTCCTACGCTATTTTTTTTTGGTCTTATATTGTGTGCATTGTTATTTTCAGCCTTCGTTGGCTAGAAGGTGGACTAATGATTGGTTGCAGTTGTGGTCTGAGTTATAATTTGCAATTTTTCATATGCAGTGTTTGGTTATGAGCCGCATTCTGTGTTACCTATCGGCGTTTGTATTCTTGCTCACCATGCGGGGTTTATGCCTCTGCCTAAGATCAAGGTTCTCGCAAGCAGCGCAGTAAGTTTCTCGAGCCCAGGACTCCTTTTTTGGAAGAGCAAACGATTGAAAGCACGGTCGTATATTCATGTTATTCGTACTTACTCCTATACTCGATTGGACGTACATATTGTTGTGGTTAGGTGTTCTATACTCCAATTCTAAGACAGATTTGGACTTGGCTGGGGTCGATCTCTGCGTCAAGAAAGAATTTCTATGCACACCTTGCAGCTGGTTATAGTTGTGTCGTCGTGCCGGGCGGTGTGCAAGAGATGCTTCATATGGATCATGATTCGGAGGTCCAGTCATTCACTTGATGTTGATTTTTTATTTAATTTTTTATACCACCTTTTTGCTTGCTTTGCTATTCATTAGTACATCTTGAACAAGCAAAGACTAAACATCAATATGAAGTACAAGATGTTAGCTTCATGTTTTATAAGAATATCCAATTTGAGAATCCTGATAAATTCAAGCGAAATGATACTATGACTGGATAGCTTATGAATCCTCTATTTGGTACGTCAGTTTGTGCTGCTGAATATAGCATGTTTCAGGAAATTGGACTGTATTCTCTCTTCTGTTTTCTCAAAGTCATGTTAAAGGAAAAAAAAAAAACTGAATATTACGTCTTTGCTCTGCCATTAGAAACTTCTACCATTTCCTATTAGTGCAGTGGCACAAGAACCTTTGTTCGATGGATTTTTCTTTTTCCAAATGTTTGCGCTCTGAAGACAACAATTTAAAACTAATGCGCTGAAAGTTTGTTATTTTTTATTAACAGGTGGCTTTCCTTAAATCGAGAAAGGGGTTTGTCCGGATAGCTATGGAGATGGGTTGCCCTTTAGTTCCTGTTTTCTGTTTCGGTCAGGTATTATTTCTCCTGTATCACATAAGTATACAATCAGATGACAATCCTACTTCAGGCCATGTAATCATTCCTAACTATATGTTTCCAAAGATGAAAAGGTTAACCAGCTTTGGTTTTAAAATATTTCACTCGTAATTTTTGAGATACATATCTGCCTCCAATTTTAGATAAATAACCGGTATGGAAACATAGATTCCTGTTTCTAATTCTTTTCTTTTTCCTTTCATTGCAGAGTAATGTTTACAAGTGGTGGAAGCCCAGCGGAAAATTATTCTTTAAGATTGCTAGAGCGATAAAGTTTACTCCAATAATCTTCTGGGGAAGAAGGGGGTACCTACTATTTCTTATCTCAGCTGTTACGCTTTAGTATTTTTCCTCTATTTTGATCTGTTTGTTCAAAATTTAGAGCAATATATTTTAAATAAAATTTTTGTTCTCTTACTTAAATATAGGACTCCTATCCCATTTCAAAAGGCAATGCATGTAGTAGTTGGAAGGCCTATCGAGCTCGAGAAAAACCCCCGGCCTACCGTGGATGAGGTGAATAACTTTCAAAACTTCCTTTATACTACATGTAGAAACATCCTAAAACAACTTTGAAAGATAGTAAATCTGCTTATTGGTTCCCAATTATGAAAACCTTCACAGTGAAATACATTCTATCTATCAAGTGTTGCTAGTTGCTACTGTAATCCTCTGTATCTTTTTTCTTGGCCGACAGGTAAATGAAGTCCATGCACAATTTGTGGTGGCTCTACAAGAGCTCTTTGAGAAGTACAAGACCAGGGTGGGCTATTCTGATCTACATCTTAGAGTTCTATAGTGTTGGTGCTACTATGGTAAGCTAATAAATCTGTTTCCTATGGTCCTTACATTGCGCTCAACAAAACACAACAAGTGCTTTATGCTTAGGAAACTATTTTTCTCTAGTTATTAATATTTCTATTTATTATGATTAGCAGCCTGAAAAGCCAACAGTTCTAGCTTCTTTGATTGAAATTTCAACAGTCTCTACTCATTCTTATCGTTTCGACACTTTCTAGCATGAAAAGTGGTTTTTACAATGATCACCTTTCTATTGTGAGAAACAATGAGAAGTTAGGTTTACCTCAAAAGGGATCAAAGTTTACAACTCTTTTTTTGCTGGCATCTTCAATCAGTTGAATTGAGTTAATCACCTTCTATTGAGCCATCTTATTACCCAATTACTGTTAGATTAACACATAGAGGTTTGAAGTGAATTTCTAAAGTGTAGTCAGGAAGAACAAGTCATATAGCTCAAGTTTCAGTGAAGATCGGTTTTTTAAAGTCGTGCTCCAGCGACAAAGCTGTGGTTTTTCATAAGGTCCGTAGTGTTTTATGCTTTTGTTCATCATGGTTTCTTTATCTTCTCGTGAATGTCAACATGTTTATCGCATTAACTTCTTTCCTTTCATTTGCTTGAACAAGTAAACACAAACACACGACCAAATTTGAGGATGTCAACCAAAAACGACAAATATTTGCATACTAATACTGACTGAAAATATAGCGGTGAAATTAAAGATCATGTAAATTACGAATTTCAAATTGGATGGCCGGAAAAAGTCAGACCTGAACAGTTAAATTCTGGGAGGAGGCTAGAGTTCTGGCTATCCGTGTTGCGATATATTCAGAGGTGGTGTTTAACTGAGTTTGGATCTGTAATTCTGCAGTAAAAGTTAACCTAATCTTTCCACGTAGCCTACCGATAAGTTGTATTCAGAATTCAGAATGTTTATAGTCAGCCATAAGTAGCTCTATAATAAATTGTGAAAATCTTTAAATAGGGACGGTTCAATACTTCCAACTACTTATTGGTAAGCTAATAATGCTTTGGGAAAATCTTTAAATAGGGACGATTCAATACTTCAATATAGTAATTCTGCAGTAAAAGTTAACCTAATCTTTCCATGTAGCTTACCAATAAGTTGTATTCAGAATTCAGAATGTTTATAAGTCAGCCAAAAGTAGCTCTATAATAAATTGTGAATATAGTATTGGCTACGGGAAAATCTTTAAATCGGGACGATTCAATACTTCCAACTACCACAAGAGAGTTATATCAGCTAACATAAATGGCACAACTCAGTCGATGGTGGTAAGGACATAGGGATGATATGATTGACTTCATCAGTACAATTCAGTCAATTGCGGATTGCCTGATGGACTGAAACAAAGACAGGTCATTCAATGGTGGTTAGAAAATAAGGATAATATGGTTGGCTTAAAGCTACACTGGTATAAAGAATTGTGATAGTGCTGCAGTTGATAGTGATTAGTGGATATTTTTCTTGTTGCATAATAAATGATTAGCTCACATTATGAGTTTCTTTTCCTTCTTTTTTTTTTTTTTTTTTCCCCTTGAGCAGGTGGTGGATGCTGCTTTGTGCTGTTGACTGACAGGGACCAGTGATTTAGCTTCATTCGAAATGGGAATCAGAGGAATCAGCATAGTTAGGAAGTGAATCTTAGACGCTTCAAGTTTGAAAATTTTGCCGTAATTTTGCAAGGATGTGGTATAAGCATCAATGAGTGCCATTTAACTATGTTGGTATTGTTTAGAGTGGGTCTTTTCAGATTACTTCAAAAACTCGAATTCCATCCAAAATGAGCAAAACAATCTCATAATATGGATAAATTTTAGGTCTAAATTTGTTACAGCAACTGCTGCTCTTTGGTTTTTCCTTTCTTCTTTTTTTTTTTTTTTTTTTATTTTTTTTTTTGATAGAGGCAGAGAGAGCGGGAAACTGCATGCAACTGCATTTTTATCATTCAACAATTGTAGCTTTGTATGTGTAGTTATTTTATTACTTACTGGAAACTAAACAATATAGTGGACTTGGGGAAAGGCGAGAGCACCATATTTTTAGATAAGGGAACATTAAAAAAGATTACGGGGGATTGTGCATCAAATGCGAAAGGAATCTATTCATGTGGAAACGGGGGCAAGTTCACAACATTAGATGAGAATCCAAACAGGTTGATCAGTAAGAGAGCACATGATGAGGAAATCCCCATATATATAAATAAAGCTAGTACTTGATGTGTTGCATGATTCTTATTTGTACAACGAGCTTTCTTTTCAAATGACAAAAAAAAAAAAAAAAAAAAAAAAAAAAGATTCTACTTCATATACAGATCAAGTGATTAAGAATGTTAGGAGCCTACATATATATGTAAGCTTGTTGCAGTTGATATCTAAGATGGTAAAAATATGAAACCAGTAATTGGTGCAGGTTTTGAAGCAGCTATTGTTTAGTTGCTAGCATAAAGAAACAACTTTTCTTTCATCTTTATGTTTGGATGTATTAATATTTTATTCTATATTTAGATGCATTAATAAGTAAAAATTAAACTTTCTACTTATAATTATATTAAAGAAAATTTATACAAATGGCATTCAAATAGGGCCTAAAGAAAATTAATGTTTTCTGGAACGAAGAAGCTATTCCATAATTATAATAAGAAGCTCCGATCTCGAGTGAAAAGTTTAATTTTCCAAAAATGTGGTGTAGTTTAAAACGCGTGGCAAATTAAGAGGAAAAAAAATAGAGAGATTGTGTTACTTGGAAACCGAGCTTGAGATATTCACGTTACTTTTGTCGATCATGTGTTTTACATGGGTCGAGTATCCATGGTTGGATTATCGTGTGAAACGGAACAACAAGGGTTATAAACAAGTTTTCAATTTTGGATTTATTTTGTATGGGATGGTACTTAATTTGTTTTTAAAAATTGTTTGGTATGTTTTTCAAGTTCTATTTATCAATGAATGTCGATCTGCAGGTTTTTTACTTAAAAAAAAAAAAAAAAAAAAAAAAAACCTCCTTTGAATCCAAGTTGAGCTCAAATATTGGTTGCTATAAACTCGTTTTTTAACGGGCTTATTTTGAAAATTATCTTCTAAAAATTTATATTTTTAAAAATAATTTTATAAAATTTGTATATGCAAAAATAATTATATGGGTGCCAACTGGAGTTGGACTAAGGTGAATAGGCATTTTGAAATAGCGCGTTCTAATCCTTAATAACCTCTAACCGATTCAAATAAAAAAAAAAATTTTTTCTCACAAAACGAAAAAAATAAATTTTTCTAAAAAAAAAAAATCAAAAAAATTTAAAAATATAAAAAATATATAAAATAATATATAAATATTTAATAAATAAAAAATAAAAAATATAATGCAACTCAATTGTTTTTCGTAGATATTTTTTTGGCATATTTTTTTATTCTTTTTTCTTCTTCTGAATTAATTTAAATGCATATTAATGTTACTAATAAATATTAAAAAAAATCAAAAAAATTAAAAATATAATATATTAAAAAAAATATATTAATATTATTTTTTTCGTAGATATTAAAAAATATGTTTTTCGTAGATATTAAAAAAAAATCAAAAAAATTTAAAAATATAAAAAATATATAAAATAATATATAAATATTTAATAAATAAAAAAATAAAAAATATAATGCAAACTCAATTGTTTTTCGTAGATATTTTTTTTGGCATATTTTTTTATTCTTTTTTCTTCTTCTGAATTAATTTAAATGCATATTAATGTTACTAATAAATATTTAAATAAAAAATCAAAACAATCAAATTCAGAAAGAATCAAATTTATAAATAAAAAAAAAAAATCAATTTAAAAAAAAATGTCAAAAAATTTTACCTAGAAAAAATAAGTTTCACATTCTATTTTTTATTTTTTTTTATTAAATATTTATATATTATTTTATATATTTTATATATTTTTAAATTATCTCAAACAAACGAATTTTTTTTTTATTATTTTTGTACCGCAAAAAAAAAATTTATTTTTATCCTTTTGGCGGAAAAAAAAAATAGTTCATTTTTTTCTTAGGCAATAAAAAAAATAATAAGATTAAGAATAAATTAATTTAAATATATATTAATGTTAGTAATAAATATTCAAACCAACAATCTAAACAATCAAATTTAGAAAATATCAATTTTTTTTTTAAAAAAATATTTTTTAAAAAAAATAAAAAAATATGCCAAAAAAATATCTACGTAGACAAATTGAATTCCACATTCTATTTTTTATTTTTTTATTTATTAAATATTTATATTTTATTTTATATATTTTTTATATTTTTAAAATTTTGAAATAAATGAATATTTTATTTTATTTTTTTTCGTACTGCAAGAAGAAATTTATTTTTATCCTTTCGGCGAAAAAAAAAAATTCTTACGCAAGAAAATTTAAAAATATATAATTAAAAATAAATTAATTTAAATATATATTAATGTCAGTAATAAATATTCAAACTAACAATCTAAACAATCAAATTTATAAAAAAAATAAAAAAAATTAATTTTTAAAAAAATAAAAGAATACGTCAAAAAAATATCTACGAAGAAAAATTGAGTTTCACATTATATATTTTTTTATTTTTTTTAGTTATTAAATATTTATATATTATTTTATATATTTTTTATATTTTTAAAATTTTCAAACAAATAGATTTTTTTTTTAGAAAAAATTATTTTTTTTATTTTGTGAGAAAATTTTTTTT
>CM054935.1:29147686-29196071 GCA_029168755.2 Tillandsia fasciculata
ATAACCTCGCTCTCTCTCTCTCTCTCTCTCTCTCTCTCGTGTGTTCTCGTGTTCTCTCCGCACGCAATGGGCGAGGTTAACGGCGACGTACGGACCTCCGTCGCTAACGCCGTCAAGGAGCCGGCGGTGTTCCGGGGGACGGAATATTCCCTCGTCCGTACCACCGTCGCCCTCGCCGTTTGGCTCGGCGCCATCCACTTCAACGTCGCGCTCGTCCTGACGGCGCTCCTCCTCCTCCCCGCCCGCCTCGCCGCATTGTCCGTACCTCTCCCTTTTCTCTTCCCTTTTTTTTTTTTTTTTTTTTTTTTTTGCCCCTCGTGACACTCCGCTAATTACCCTCGCGCCGTTCGCTGCAGGATTTTTGGGCTTCTGCTCTTCTTCATGGTGATTCCCCTCGACGATAAGAACAAATTTGGCGGAAAATTGTCCAGGTGTGAGCTCTTTTGTTATTTTGTAAGAACTTTTTTCTCTTTCTTTTTTTTTTTTTTTTTTTTTTTAACCTTTTTCACTTTCTTTTCCCTTTTGACGGAAATGTAGGTATATTTGCAAATATGCTTGCGGATACTTCCCTATTACCCTCCACGTTGAGGATATACAGGCTTTCGATCCGAATCGTGCTTATGGTAAGCCTACTAGTGGATCCTCTTCAGTTTACAAAAGCCAATTCCTACGCTATTTTTTTTTTGGTCTTATATTATGTGCATTGTTATTTTCAGCCTTCGTTGGCTAGAAGGTGGACTAATGATTGGTTGCAGTTGTGGTCGTGTTATAATTTGCAATTTTTCATATGCAGTGTTTGGTTATGAGCCGCATTCTGTGTTACCTATCGGCGTTTGTATTCTTGCTCACCATGCGGGGTTTATGCCTCTGCCTAAGATCAAGGTTCTCGCAAGCAGCGCAGTAAGTTTCTCGAGCCCAGGACTCCTTTTTTGGAAGAGCAAACGATTGAAAGCACGGTCGTATATTCATGTTATTCATACTTACTCCTATACTCGATTGGACGTACATATTGTTGTGGTTAGGTGTTCTATACTCCAATTCTAAGACAGATTTGGACTTGGCTGGGGTCGATCTCTGCGTCAAGAAAGAATTTCTATGCACACCTTGCAGCTGGTTATAGTTGTGTCGTCGTGCCGGGCGGTGTGCAAGAGATGCTTCATATGGATCATGATTCGGAGGTCCAGTCATTCACTTGATATTGATTTTTTATTTAATTTTTTATACCACCTTTTTGCTTGCTTTGCTATTCATTAGTACATCTTGAACAAGCAAAGACTAAACATCAATATGAAGTACAAGATGTTAGCTTCATGTTTTATAAGAATATCCAATTTGAGAATCCTGATAAATTCAAGCGAAATGATACTATGACTGGATAGCTTATGAATCCTCTATTTGGTACGTCAGTTTGTGCTGCTGAATATACCATGTTTCAGGAACTTGGACTGCATTCTCTCTTCTGTTTTCTCAAAGTCATGTTAAAGGAAAAAAAAAAAAAAAAAAAAAAAAAAAAACTGAATATTACGTCTTTGCTCTGCCATTAGAAACTTCTACCATTTCCTATTAGTGCAGTGGCACAAGAACCTTTGTTCGATGGATTTTTCTTTTTCCAAATGTTTGCGCTCTGAAGACAACAATTTAAAACTAATGCGCTGAAAGTTTGTTATTTTTTATTAACAGGTGGCTTTCCTTAAATCGAGAAAGGGGTTTGTCCGGATAGCTATGGAGATGGGTTGCCCTTTAGTTCCTGTTTTCTGTTTCGGTCAGGTATTATTTCTCCTGTATCACATAAGTATACAATCAGATGACAATCCTACTTCAGGCCATGTAATCATTCCTAACTATATGTTTCCAAAGATGAAAAGGTTAACCAGCTTTGGTTTTAAAATATTTCACTCGTAATTTTTGAGATACATATCTGCCTCCAATTTTAGATAAATAACCGGTATGGAAACATAGATTCCTGTTTCTAATTCTTTTCTTTTTCCTTTCATTGCAGAGTAATGTTTACAAGTGGTGGAAGCCCAGCGGAAAATTATTCTTTAAGATTGCTAGAGCGATAAAGTTTACTCCAATAATCTTCTGGGGAAGAAGGGGGTACCTACTATTTCTTATCTCAGCTGTTACGCTTTAGTATTTTTCCTCTATTTTGATCTGTTTGTTCAAAATTTAGAGCAATATATTTTAAATAAATTTTTGTTCTCTTACTTAAATATAGGACTCCTATCCCATTTCAAAAGGCAATGCATGTAGTAGTTGGAAGGCCTATCGAGCTCGAGAAAAACCCCCGGCCTACCGTGGATGAGGTGAATAACTTTCAAAACTTCCTTTATACTACATGTAGAAACATCCTAAAACAACTTTGAAAGATAGTAAATCTGCTTATTGGTTCCCAATTATGAAAACCTTCACAGTGAAATACATTCTATCTATCAAGTGTTGCTAGTTGCTACTGTAATCCTCTGTATCTTTTTTCTTGGCCGACAGGTAAATGAAGTCCATGCACAATTTGTGGTGGCTCTACAAGAGCTCTTTGAGAAGTACAAGACCAGGGTGGGCTATTCTGATCTACATCTTAGAGTTCTATAGTGTTGGTGCTACTATGGTAAGCTAATAAATCTGTTTCCTATGGTCCTTACATTGCGCTCAACAAAACACAACAAGTGCTTTATGCTTAGGAAACTATTTTTCTCTAGTTATTAATATTTCTATTTATTATGATTAGCAGCCTGAAAAGCCAACAGTTCTAGCTTCTTTGATTGAAATTTCAACAGTCTCTACTCATTCTTATCGTTTCGACACTTTCTAGCATGAAAAGTGGTTTTTACAATGATCACCTTTCTATTGTGAGAAACAATGAGAAGTTAGGTTTACCTCAAAAGGGATCAAAGTTTACAACTCTTTTTTTGCTGGCATCTTCAATCAGTTGAATTGAGTTAATCACCTTCTATTGAGCCATCTTATTACCCAATTACTGTTAGATTAACACATAGAGGTTTGAAGTGAATTTCTAAAGTGTAGTCAGGAAGAACAAGTCATATAGCTCAAGTTTCAGTGAAGATCGGTTTTTTAAAGTCGTGCTCCAGCGACAAAGCTGTGGTTTTTCATAAGGTCCGTAGTGTTTTATGCTTTTGTTCATCATGGTTTCTTTATCTTCTCGTGAATGTCAACATGTTTATCGCATTAACTTCTTTCCTTTCATTTGCTTGAACAAGTAAACACAAACACACGACCAAATTTGAGGATGTCAACCAAAAACGATAAATATTTGCATACTAATACTGACTGAAAATATAGCGGTGAAATTAAAGATCATGTAAATTACGAATTTCAAATTGGATGGCCGGAAAAAGTCAGACCTGAACAGTTAAATTCTGGGAGGAGGCTAGAGTTCTGGCTATCCGTGTTGCGATATATTCAGAGGTGGTGTTTAACTGAGTTTGGATCAGTAATTCTGCAGTAAAAGTTAACCTAATCTTTCCACGTAGCTTACCAATAAGTTGTATTCAGAATTCAGAATGTTTATAGTCAGCCAAAAGTAGCTCTATAATAAATTGTGAAAATCTTTAAATAGGGACGGTTCAATACTTCCAACTACTTATTGGTAAGCTAATAATGCTTTGGGAAAATCTTTAAATAGGGACGATTCAATACTTCAATATAGTAATTCTGCAGTAAAAGTTAACCTAATCTTTCCATGTAGCTTACCAATAAGTTGTATTCAGAATTCAGAATGTTTATAAGTCAGCCAAAAGTAGCTCTATAATAAATTGTGAATATAGTATTTGCTATGGGAAAATCTTTAAATAGGGACAATTCAATACTTCCAACTACCACAAGAGAGTTATATCAGCTAACTTAAATGGCACAACTCAGTCGATGGTGGTAAGGACATAGGGATGATATGATTGACTTCATCAGTACAATTCAGTCAATTGCGGATTGCCTGATGGACTGAAACAAAGACAGGTCATTCAATGGTGGTTAGAAAATAAGGATAATATGGTTGGCTTAAAGCTACACTGGTATAAAGAATTGTGATAGTGCTGCAGTTGATAGTGATTAGTGGATATTTTTCTTGTTGCATAATAAATGATTAGCTCACATTATGAGTTTCTTTTCCTTCTTTTTTTTTTTTTTTTTTCCCCTTGAGCAGGTGGTGGATGCTGCTTTGTGCTGTTGACTGACAGGGACCAGTGATTTAGCTTCATTCGAAATGGGAATCAGAGGAATCAGCATAGTTAGGAAGTGAATCTTAGACGCTTCAAGTTTGAAAATTTTGCCGTAATTTTGCAAGGATGGTATAAGCATCAATGCGTGCCATTTAACTATGTTGGTATCGTTTAGAGTGGGTCTTTTCAGATTACTTCAAAAACTCAAATTCCATCCAAAATGAGCAAAACAATCTCATAATATGGATAAATTTTAGGTCTAAATTTGTTACAGCAACTGCTGCTCTTTGGTTTTTTCCTTTCTTCTTTTTTTTTTTTTTTTTTTTTTTTTTTTTTGATAGAGGCAGAGAGAGCGGGAAACTGCATGCAACTGCATTTTTATCATTCAACAATTGTAGCTTTGTATGTGTAGTTATTTTATTACTTACTGGAAACTAAACAATATAGTGGACTTGGGGAAAGGCGAGAGCACCATATTTTTAGATAAGGGAACATTAAAAAAGATTACGGGGGATTGTGCATCAAATGCGAAAGGAATCTATTCATGTGGAAACGGGGGCAAGTTCACAACATTAGATGAGAATCCAAACAGGTTGATCAGTAAGAGAGCACATGATGAGGAAATCCCCATATATATAAATAAAGCTAGTACTTGATGTGTTGCATGATTCTTATTTGTACAACGAGCTTTCTTTTCAAATGACAAAAAAAAAAAAAAAAAAAAAAAAAAAGATTCTACTTCATATACAGATCAAGTGATTAAGAATGTTAGGAGCCTACATATATATGTAAGCTTGTTGCAGTTGATATCTAAGATGGTAAAAATATGAAACCAGTAATTGGTGCAGGTTTTGAAGCAGCTATTGTTTAGTTGCTAGCATAAAGAAACAACTTTTCTTTCATCTTTATGTTTGGATGTATTAATATTTTATTCTATATTTAGATGCATTAATAAGTAAAAATTAAACTTTCTACTTATAATTATATTAAAGAAAATTTATACAAATGGCATTCAAATAGGGCCTAAAGAAAATTAATGTTTTCTGGAACGAAGAAGCTATTCCATAATTATAATAAGAAGCTCCGATCTCGAGTGAAAAGTTTAATTTTCCAAAAATGTGGTGTAGTTTAAAACGCGTGGCAAATTAAGAGGAAAAAAAATAGAGAGATTGTGTTACTTGGAAACCGAGCTTGAGATATTCACGTTACTTTTGTCGATCATGTGTTTTACATGGGTCGAGTATCCATGGTTGGATTATCGTGTGAAACGGAACAACAAGGGTTATAAACAAGTTTTCAATTTTGGATTTATTTTGCATGGGATGGTACTTAATTTGTTTTTAAAATTTTTTTTTTTGAGAGAATTTTGTTTTTAAAAATTGTTTGGTATGTTATTCAAGTTCTATTTATCAATGAATGTCGATCTGCAGGTTTTTTACTTAAAAAAAAAAAAAAAAAAAAAAAAAACCCTCCTTTGAATCCAAGTTGAGCTCAAATATTGGTTGCTATAAACTCGTTTTTTAACGGGCTTATTTTGAAAATTATCTTCTAAAAATTTATATTTTTAAAAATAATTTTATAAAATTTGTATATGCAAAAATAATTATATGGGTGCCAACTGGAGTTGGACTAAGGTGAATACGCATTTTGAAATCGCGCGTTCTAATCCTTAATAACCTCTAACCGATTCAAATAAAAAAAAAAAATTTTTCTCACAAAACGAAAAAAATAAATTTTTCTAAAAAAAAAAAAATCAAAAAAATTTAAAAATATAAAAAAATATATAAAATAATATATAAATATTTAATAAATAAAAAAATAAAAAATATAATGCAAACTCAATTGTTTTTCGTAGATATTTTTTTTGGCATATTTTTTTATTCTTTTTTCTTCTTCTGAATTAATTTAAATGCATATTAATGTTACTAATAAATATTAAAAAAAAATCAAAAAAAATTAAAAATATAATATATTAAAAAAAATATATTATATATTATTTTTTCGTAGATATTAAAAAATATGTTTTTCGTAGATATTAAAAAAAAATCAAAAAAATTTAAAAATATAAAAAATATATAAAATAATATATAAATATTTAATAAATAAAAAAATAAAAAATATAATGCAAACTCAATTGTTTTTCGTAGATATTTTTTTTGGCATATTTTTTTATTCTTTTTTCTTCTTCTGAATTAATTTAAATGCATATTAATGTTACTAATAAATATTTAAATAAAAAATCAAAACAATCAAATTCAGAAAGAATCAAATTTATAAATAAAAAAAAAAAAATCAATTTAAAAAAAAAATGTCAAAAAATATTTACCTAGAAAAAATAAGTTTCACATTCTATTTTTTATTTTTTTATTTATTAAATATTTATATATTATTTTATATATTTTATATATTTTTAAATTATCTCAAACAAACGAATTTTTTTTTTATTATTTTTGTACCGCAAAAAAAAAATTTATTTTTATCCTTTTGGCGGAAAAAAAAAATAGTTCATTTTTTTCTTAGGCAATAAAAAAAATAATAAGATTAAGAATAAATTAATTTAAATATATATTAATGTTAGTAATAAATATTCAAACCAACAATCAAATTTAGAAAATATCAATTTTTTTTAAAAAAAAATATTTTTTAAAAAAAATAAAAAAATATGCCAAAAAAATATCTACGTAGACAAATTGAATTCCACATTCTATTTTTTATTTTTTTATTTATTAAATATTTATATTTTATTTTATATATTTTTTATATTTTTAAAATTTTGAAATAAATGAATATTTTATTTTATTTTTTTTCGTACTGCAAGAAGAAATTTAATTTTATCCTTTCGGCGAAAAAAAAAAATTTCTTACGCAAGAAAATTTAAAAATATATAATTAAAAATAAATTAATTTAAATATATATTAATGTCAGTAATAAATATTCAAACTAACAATCTAAACAATCAAATTTATAAAAAAAATAAAAAAAATTAATTTTTAAAAAAATAAAAGAATACGTCAAAAAAATATCTACGAAGAAAAATTGAGTTTCACATTATATTTTTTATTTTTTTTAGTTATTAAATATTTATATATTATTTTATATATTTTTTATATTTTTAAAATTTTCAAACAAATAGATTTTTTTTTTAGAAAAAATTATTTTTTTTATTTTGTGAGAAAATTTTTTTTTGGTTTGAATCAGTCGGGAGTTATTAAGAATTAGAATATGCGATTTCAGAACGTGTGTCTAAACAAGCGATTTCAAAATACGTATTTAGACATGCGATTTCAAATCGCGTGTTCATCTTATTCCTAACTCAGAATTTTTCGCTCACGTAGTTGTCACACGTGGCGCCCAGTTGTCACCCATAGGATTATTTTTATAAATATAAATTTTATAAGGTTATTTTTAAAAATATAATTTTTAAAAGATTATTAAAAAAAAAAAAAAACCTTTTTAACCTATGACCAAAAAAAAGGAAAAGAAATAAAAAATTATGTGCATGGTAGAAGGCTTGTTGTCACCTGCAGTCTCAGCTTCTGTGGTTGGTATGCATCCTTTCTGGACTAATCCTCCAAATTGACACGCGAAATTGATGCCATCACTTTGAGTCACTTCTTAAGTTTTAAATGAAAAGCAAAAAAAAAAAAAAAAAAAAATTGTTTTTGTATTATCTGTGCTGCTGCTTTACTTTCTCCTCTTTCTTCCTTTTAGAAGTTCTCTATTATGTCTTTTATTCTATCTATTTTATTTTGCTTCTGAATTTGCTTTCAGTTCTAATTTATTCATCTCTTATAAAACTTCTGACAAACAGCAATATTTTGAGCTAGCTTCTCTTTGTACCAACCGATCCACATGAGATTATAAGTACAAGGCCTTGAGATTTGTTTGAGGTTTACAAACAAATAATCAAAGCTCAATTAAAATTTCTGATTCTGTATAGAGAAGAAATTTTCGAAAAAGTGCATTTTTTTAACAAATTCTCAGGCTATTTTTATAGATTGTGCTATTGTGCAGTAGAGGGCCTAATTCATAATAATGAAAATTTTCCTGTCTTTTTGCTTATTTCTTGCCACATTGGCCAATGGCCACCACCCTTTTTCGTTGCCCACACAGTCTTAATGCTGCCACGTGAAATTGTTCCCGAGATTTTGGGTGTGTACATCTCTTTTCTTTTTTCTTTTTTTGCCATTAGTCCTTCAATTATTTTCTGGGGACATAAGTAATCCTTGTATCGAACATTTCAATCTTCAGAATTGAAATTATAATGGAAAAGAAATTAATTCTATACAATTAAATTGAGTAGACTTCAAAATTTATTGATACTGTCTGTCTGGCTGTCTGTCTATCTGTGTCTCTCTCTCTCTCTCTTTAATTCGTAAGAAGAGCTCTGTTGATAAGAATGGAATCGCCAGCAAAATCACACATGCTAATTTCGCTTTCTCTCTCTTAAATTCGTAAGAAGAGCTCTTAATCCGTAAGTACCATCATAAATAATTAATTCATTTATCAGTATTTAGATTTAAATATCTTCATTCTTTTACTAATAGTTCTCTACTGTATTCGACGGAAAAGCACAAAAGTCGTAATTAACAAAACATTGCATCTACCAGGGATGTCCGGAATTAACATTTTTAAAGTTAGAATATATATATATATAGAATTTATTTTTTAAACATCTCGTATTTCAATATTATTAGTTATATTTCTGTATTTATCTCCAACCAAAAGTAATTAACTATATCTGGGCCATATCACACAGTGCGATACAGATGCAATATTCTGATTTGAAAAAAATCTGCTAAACAATTCACTAATAAGAAGAGACTCACACACACTACAACCGTTCGATCGCCCTGCAAATGAGCGCGGACCCGCGCTTTCTCTTGTAATCTGAACCGTCCATTCGAACAACCCATTTGAAGAAGAAGAAATGTGGAGGAGAGCACGTTACGGTAACCGAACAGGGCGGTGACCGTACCGCCTAGTTACGCTATTAAAGCTCCCCGAACTTCTCCGCTCCGTTCGTCCTCCTCCTTTGCCGTTCACAGAAGCCGAAGCGGTTGCGGTGGGGAGCGGTGGGGTGCCGTGTGCCTCCTCCTCTCGCCCTATCCCTCTTGCGCTAGCCGCCACATGGAAGTTCGCCGGAGATTCCCCCAGGGCTCCGCCGCGCGCCCTCCGCCGGCGCCGGGGACCTCCAAGAACCGCCGTGGCGGAGGAGGCAGGGCCACCGCGTCCGCCGCAGCCCTGGTTCAGGCATCGGACGCGCTACCGCTCCCGATCCGGCACACGAACCTCCTCTTCTCCGCCATCTTCGCGGCGTCGCTGGTTTACCTGATGCGGCGGTGGCGCGAGAAGATCCGGTCGTCGACCCCGCTCCACGTCGTCGGCCTCGCCGAGATATTCGCCATATTCGGCCTCGTCGGCTCCCTCATCTACCTCCTCAGCTTCTTCGGCATCGCCTTCGTCCAATCCATTGTCTCCTCCAACGACGAGGAGGACGACTTCCTCCTCGCCCCCCCCTCCGCGACGCCGTCACAACCTCCCGCCGCCCCCGCGCCCGCGCCTGCGCCCTGCTCCCTCCTCGTCTCCTCCGAGTCGGCCTCGGCCGCTGCGGATAAAATGCCGGAGGAGGACGAGGAGATCGTGGCCTCCGTGGTCGCCGGGAAGACCCCCTCGTACCTCCTCGAGACCAAGCTGGGAGACTGCCGAAGAGCCGCTGGGATCCGGAGGGAGGCGCTGCGCCGGATCACCGGAAGGGCAATGGAGGGGCTCCGCTCGACGGCTTCGATTACGGGTCGATCCTGGGGCAGTGTTGCGAGCTCCCGGTTGGGTACGTGCAGCTCCCGGTGGGGATCGCCGGGCCGCTGGCCCTAGACGGGAAGGAGTACTACGTCCCGATGGCGACGACGGAGGGGTGCCTCGTGGCGAGCACCAACAGGGGTTGCAAGGCCATCGCCGAGTCGGGAGGCGCCGACAGCGTCGTGTTGCGCGACGGGATGACCCGGGCGCCCGCCGTGCGCCTGCCCTCGGCCCGGAGAGCCGCCGAGCTCAAGTCCTTCATGGAGGAGCCCGCCAATTTTGAAACCCTATCTATCGTCTTCAACAGGTATTCGATCAATGGGGGAATCCATTTCCTCGTTTCCCGGTTGTTCCGTGTATGTGATGGTCGTTTGGTAGCTGTAGTATTTCTTTCGCTGGATTTTGACTGAACGCTAGATCTCGCCATTTGGGTAAAATTCGTTCCATTATTGATACATCTAGACACATCTAGATGTTGATTGTCGCTTGTTTTTTATTTTCTATTTTGGACGTATCCAATATTAATTTGTCTTTCTAATGTTTTGTGATGTTGCCTTTATTTTGATCCTTAACTCACCTTTTGCTTCGTCGAAGAGGTCACAATAATTTTTTCCCAAGAAATAATTTTTTTTTTTTTTTTTTTTTTTTTTTTTTTTTTTTAAGGCGTCTATTGGTTGACCATGTCTAACGAGCGTGTCATTTGATGATTGCTTGCTTTTGGTGCTTACTCGATCAGCGATATGCATATTTACTTTCCGCTACAATTTCGCAATACATGAAGATTTAAGACATCACCTGCGTGTTCTTACAACTTTACAGGTCCAGCAGATTTGCGAGGCTCCAGAGTGTCCAATGTGCGCTCGCCGGGAGGAACCTGTACATGCGATTCACCTGCAGCACGGGAGATGCCATGGGGATGAACATGGTGTCGAAGGGTGTCCAAAACGTGTTGGACTACCTCCAGAATGACTTCCCTGACATGGACATCGTCAGCATCTCCGGTTTGATTCCTTCCCTGCTGCTTTAAGTTAGTTGATGCAGTTTCATCTGATCGTCATGGCTTATAGGCTTCGTAGGCTCATTCGCAAGTTGACTGACGCGAAATGAGAAACAAAATCTATGAACCAAGAACGCCTACATGCCAGCTTTTTCATTCTGATTTATGGAAGTAAAAGAATTGACTTTATGCATATTTGTTATTCCGGAAAATTCTTAATTCTTTATGCATCAACCCGGTGTTTCTTATTTCATCAGGTAACTTCTGTTCGGATAAGAAACCATCCGCTGTGAATTGGATCGAAGGTCGTGGGAAGTCGGTGGTTTGCGAGGCGACCATCAAGGGGGAGGTGGTGAAGAAGGTCTTAAAGACCAATGTATCAGCACTTGTGGAACTCAACATGATCAAGAATCTAGCTGGATCAGCAGTTGCTGGAGCTCTTGGAGGGTTCAATGCTCATGCCAGCAACATTGTGTCTGCAATATTCATAGCCACCGGCCAGGATCCTGCTCAAAATGTGGAGAGCTCTCACTGCATCACCATGATGGAAGCTGTGAATGATGGCCAGGATCTTCACATCTCTGTTACCATGCCATCAATTGAGGTAATTTAAAAACTTCTGTTTATATCTTTAATGCTATTCCTGTAAACACTATTTTGCCGGCAAAAGTTCTTTGGCTGTGAATTGCTGTCATATGCATGTAATGGTTGTGTGGTCTTTCTTCAATTCCGACTACAACAATTGTGAAGCACATTTCCATATGTTCCATTTGCTCTACATGGTTTTTTCTCTATAGTTGATACAATAGCATCTGCTTCCAATAAAAACCTCTCACAGAGCTTTCTTGCTTTTTTTTCTTTTTTTTTAAAATATATATATATTTCCTCATCATCTTTTGGCCATGACTTAGATTTGACATACACCCATCTTTGGCTGAGTCCTCCCTTAGTTGTTCCTAATCTATGATGCACGCATGTATTCCTCATACACCTACCTTCATCTGCGTGCCCCATTACTTGTTCCTTAGCTTGGATGTATGCAATAGGCAATACTTGGCACATCACACTTTTGTTTTCGGGCCCTGTTGCATCAGTATAACCTTATCGTGTAGAGTCTATATCTCGTAACTGTGTCATGTTGACATGGATGAATAAGTTTAACAATATAGCGTGCAAGTGGTTGCGCTCAATGCAAGCTAAGAATAGCACTTGCAGAGGACAAATTGCACAAAAATTGAAGAAGAACAAAAAAGAAGATTGAGATGTTCAGGGAATATACATCATATATTTCATACCGCAACTGTTAAGAGAAGAAAGCAAATTGTCAGAGAGCTCCGTGAGAGCCGATTGCTGATCTGGGATGAGTTAGAGTAATGATGAAAGACCTAACGGCATATAAAATTTGGTTTTACGAATGACTGTAATGACAAGTAGTTGGAAATATATGTATGGTGATATTCTCTGTGGTTGTTTTGTTTATTGTTTTCTTCTTTTCAAATAAGCTTTCAGTAGCATTTGTTTCTCCTAGTCACTAGCCAATCAGTTTAATTGAAGAGGAAAGTAGTTAATTGATATGGATTGAAGCCCTATTAGCATCAGCCACAGCTTTTACAAGTTATTTCTACGTAGTTCCACTCGTCCCAGTTTTCATATCCTGCTAATCTTTAAATAATCTTTCTTCTACTAACTTCTCCACTTGTCAAGTTGTTTATTCATTCTACCAAACCTAGATTATTTTTAGAACCAACTTGTTCAGTGAGCTCAATCTTTTAATTACTATATAAGGAGATCCTACTCTTGTTGCTTTTGTTGCTTTTCTCTCTGTTTGTATCTGAAAGGTTCATGTAATATTGTATTTACAGGTTGGTACAGTTGGTGGTGGGACCCAGCTAGCCTCGCAGTCAGCCTGCTTGGACCTATTAGGTGTGAAGGGTGCCAGCATGGAAGCCCCTGGGGCCAACGCCCGGCTTTTGGCCTCCATTGTCGCAGGCGGTGTCTTGGCCGGCGAGCTCTCTCTTATGTCTGCCCTTGCCGCCGGCCAGCTCGTCAGAAGCCACATGAAATACAACAGGTCCAGCAGAGATGTCACCAAGGCTACTTCCTAAGTTATTCGTTTTTCTCAGAAAGACCCTCCCAGAACCTCGAAATTGTAGTAAAGAAGTTGCAAACAATGTAAGAGAGGGGATGCGCGCTGTATGGGAATAAACAAAAGAGTTTAGCATCTTTTAGGTAGCTCTGTACTTTTCACATTTTCTGTATATGTGGCCCCTCTGGGAAGTTAATGGCGCAATGCTCTGGTTTATTTGCTGATTCTCCTCTCCCTTCATGAAGGGCTTGTCTCGTTTCTTGATGTTTATTTGATGTAACTCTCGGCATCTTATCTTTTATTCGTGGTTCCGTTGTACCCGACCTCTCGGGGACGTTGTATATGTTTCTGATACCAGTTCTGTTCTCATTGTCTCAATAAACTCGAGGTGCCCAAATTTGTACTCATGACTTCCAAAGCCCAAGTTTGTACTTATTGACTTCCAAAGCATTTCATTGTGATAATTTTTTTATTTTTGGGTTTCCAATGTAATGATAATCTATCGCTCAATATCTGGGTTCTTGCGCTCGTTGTAAGTGCTAACAAATTATTTTAAAAGCACGTGAAGTATTTAGTGATCGTTCTTAAAATTCTGCTGCAATGTTTTACCAATTTCTAACTAAATTAATTTGAATATTTGATCTATTATTAAATCCCTTACTGCTAGGTTTATTAAAATTGAATTTATTTTGGCTATGTACCGCTAGCGTGACATGAAATATGATATTACTTTTTTATTATAAGCACTAACTAATTATTTTCAAAACCTATCACGATGGAAAAATATATCAATCACACTTAAAAATTCAAGCATAATTTTTAAAAATTTAAATCATCTATTCGATAAATATATTGTTGAATTTTTTTAATATTAAATTTATTGTTGATTGCAATACCATTCAAATTATTGGATTTATCCCAATCAACTTATATAAACAAGGCAAAATCTTTGATATATTTTAGATAATAATAATCGGCAGTTGGGGAGCTGATGCAACATATTTGGTAAGAAATTGACAATCTACTATTGCACCAGCACCATAAGGAATTGACAATCTACTATTGTACCAGCGCCTATTGGTGCAAGAAAAATCAGAGATTATTATAAATAGTAATTTTGAAACGTGTAAAAAATTTTGCACCCTTAAAATAAATCACACTTATTTTTGTTTGCAATTTATTATTTTTCTAGAGTAAGCTTACTTTCCGCATTTACTATTTTGTTAGGAATAAATTAATTTATAATATATTTTTTAAAAATTTTAAAAAAATTAATTCGGCTTATTCAATAAATTTTTTGATTTTACTTATTTTTAATTTTTCTCGGATGGTTTGATTAGAATCTAGTTGAGTTGATCCATCCTCAATCAAACCAATTGATACTTAAAAATGTGACGCATTCGAAGATCAATCTAGAAATCGATCAATCTTAAGAGAACAAACCGGACTCGATTCATGTTACATCTAATTTAATTTCTCTCTAAACAGTGTCGAATAATAAATCATCACATAAACATTGATGCTCACAGTTATCGATAATGATTGTGATATATGCAGTTGCCATTAATTTTTGTACGATTGTGGAAATCACAGCTGCAAATAAATTTCTTCTCTTAGTCCTGCCCACATTTTAATTCATAAATTTTTTCTATTCATAATGTCTTCAAACTGAAATATCAGTCATCAAGGCTTTTGACATTTGTATTGGAGATGATTAACTCACTGCAATATATTTAATAACAAGTTTGATATTATGAGAAGAGAATGCATAAGTACACACTCTTTTAGGAGGTGTATATTTTACACCATATTTTATTTTAGGATGGGATGAATTTTACTCATCACTCGATGTGATGAATGGAATTCATTTCATTCTAGAATAGAGTGGAGTATAAAATGTACACCCCTAAGGAGGTGTACACCTAGCAAAGCCCGGAGACGCATTAAGGTATCGTTTGGCTCTGAATTGGATTGAATAAAATAAACCTTTTTTTTTTTTTTTTTTTTTTTTTGGTATTCGATCTAAATTTTAATCTTTTTTTATATGGCTTCGAATGTCAAATGGGCTCTTTCGGTTTTGGTCCAGTAGAGGTGAGCCAGTGAGGACACGTGCTTAAGGTCCCATCCAACAAAAAGTCAAGGTGCAGCTGTCGCACGTCTAACTGTGATGGGAAGTAGTGATCACCCGACCTGGCATCTGTCTGGTGTGAGCCAACCTGTTCAGACTTGCAGATCATCCGCAGTCAAACCTGTTTTTTTTTTTTTTTTTTTTAAATTACGCCTAGTTATTAATTGTGCATCTTAAACATATAAGTTCAAAATTGTTGGATTTTATATGATTTTTTGTAATTTCAAACTTGTAATTTTTTGTCTTTGAATTTTTTTGGACGGTCCAATGGACTTTATCTGAGAGCCCAAATCCATTTCTCCTCTATATGTGATGTTTAGTTCCACATCGAAAACTGATCACATGTAGAGTAAGTTTATTTACTCTCTCTCGTTGGGCTCTCTATAAACAGAGTTAGAGAGTTGGCTAAGTGAGTACCTAATTCACTGTTTTACATAGCACTTCTACACTATAGTATTTTTCTCTCTCTTTTGAGTCTTTTTTTGCTGGATCTTTGAAAGCCGCTGGATTCGCTACGCATCATCCCGGAGTTGTTGCCGACGGGGTGGACAGTAGTCGTTGTATCGTTAGGGGTGATTACTGGAACCTCGCACGTGGAGGGATAATCTTGCTTCTAGGACAGTGCTCACCCACGCCTCGACATTCACAGACTTCATCTAAATTCTGCTATATAGTATTTCGAGTTTAAAATAAATTTAAATTATTTAAAAAAATTAATTTGAAAATATAAATTTGTCAGCAAAAATGATATTGTTTAGGCCTAAGGATCGATTACCTGGTCATTATCTGAATGGTTTTTCATTTTGTGCATGCTCTTTCATAGAGAGTTTTTTTATCCCCTTTGCCACAAATACAGAAATATGTTGTTCAAGTGACTGCAATATTTATTAATTTTAATATTTTTAAATAACAGAATTTATTTTTTAAAAAAATTATTATGTTTCTAAAAGAATATTTTAATATTTATGTAATGTTTTGGTTAAAAAGAAACAAGCAACAGCACTTAAGAATCAAAAGCAATTTTTACTTTGAGAAAAATAAAATTGGTATTTGCTGAAAGTTCTTTTTATTTAAATCTTATAAATTGGGGCAAACAGACAGAAGTTTTAAATTTTACATTCTTACCATTTAATTATTCCCCAAAAGAAAAGCTTGTAGGCTCATTGAGGAGCTTTATTACTATAGATAACCGAGCACCCCCGGACCCCGGGCAAGGCAAAAAGATGGGCCGTAAAGACGTTCTCAGAAGTTGCTGGCCCTCCATTGACTCCACTCTATTAACGCCAAAGGCCCCAGAAAAGGTGTGCAAGACGACAATTCGTGCTGCAAAGATGGACTACAGGGCCCAAACTCTCAGCACCAGAGCCCAAGCCTAACTTAGAAGAGTAGAGAAAAACCATTTTGAGAATCGTGGATCCTTCACAATATTCGGAATTATTTTTCAAAAAAAAAAAAAAAAAAAAGAGAAAAAGAGAAAAAGAGAAAAAGCTTGTGTCTCAACAAAAGCGAACGTGGCACTTTGCACACACTCCACGCGGAGCAGGCCCGTTCGCCGTTCTCGGCCCAGTACGCCTGTAATCCGGCTCTGATCCCCCAGTGCGAGAGAGAGAGAGAGAGAAAGAGAGAGAGAGAGAGGAGGGGACGTGAGAAGAGGAGTGGGGGGAAGAGGAAGCGTCGTCGGCGGCGATGGTGAGCAGGAGGGAGTGGAGGAGATTCCTGGGGAACGTGCGGTCGTTCGTGGGGAACACGACGGGTGGGCTGAGAGGGTGGCCCAACGTGGCCTCGTGGGCCGTCGCCGGCACCCTCGCCTACTTCCTCTGGGTCAAGCCCGCCCAAGACCTCAAGAAGGAGCAGCAGGTAATCCCCCTCCACTCCACTCCGACTTCCTTCTTCCAGATCATGCGCTTTCTCGCCCAAATTCTACCCGAGCATCTTCGTTAGTAGCAAATTCACAGCACGTTCATTGCAATCTCAGTAATCCCTTGCCTCAATTCATAACCCCTCATATTTAGAGGATGGGGGGATTTTTTATAGATTGTAGATTGCCTTTTTTATTTAGAATCCTGCAACCTTCCGACGGCTGTAGCATGGAAAGTGCGATTTTCATTTATAGATGGCTTATATGCCGGCAAATTGAGCGAACAAAATATGTTTAACTGTATGCAATGCGAGAAAGTTGTACGCAAACCGTTTGAGAGGCCACACCAATTGTCAGAACTTTCTGGAAATCGACGTCCTAGATAAATTTTTTGCTTCGTCTATAACCATACTGAGAGAGTTATCAACATAATGAAAACTTGTAAAGTTTTATTATCAACATTATCCCCACTAATTTAGCTGATGTTGATTCATAGTGAGGAGTAGAGAGACTTGTGGATTGAAAATTTGAAGAAAACTTGTCCTGTCAGACTGCTGATGGAACTTATCTCATCGGACGAAGATTTTGGCAGCACAAATATATATGCTCTACCTGTGGCTGCCACAACACATTTTGGAATTGCTATGTGACCTATTTCATTTACTCGCTCTTCTTCGAGTGTAAAACTTGCTCTGCAATGAACATATTCAAACAATTTAGTATGTGATAATAGATTTCTCGAAAATTTGTAATCACTGATGTAGGAACGCGAGTCTAGACAGTTATTTTCTTTTTTGCAATTATATTCTAAATCAATGGAGACAAACTTAGCTCCTTGAAATGAAACAGACTCCTAAATGTCTGTCTCCTTGAAATGGGAGGAGGTCCACTCTAAGTAGTAGTTTAGGCCCATCCGCCATGGCTTGAAGAATTGCCTACAGGCCAACATTTTCAGGCCTAATATGTTGTTGTGTCGTTGCTGATATTTCTCCTAAAAAACTTGAGATGTATCTGATTACAATTCTTATTCATTTAATTTCTCTTTTCATTATACAGTGCAGCAAGCGAATTTAGAAATATTAAATTCGAAGAATTATACAACTTTTGTTCTGTCGTAAATAAAACATCTAATGATTCTCTAGTCTAGGGTAAAACTTGAGTACTTCTAGAAGTAAACGAGGTTGTTTACTTCCGTGTAGTTTCCGGCGATATAGGGCATCCGAATCGACAATTGGCATTGTCAAAAACGATCTAAGCTATTTGAACTTCCTAGAAAATAAAATTTTACGCTTTTTCGACATCTTTTAACCAGCGATCAAGTGATCTTAAGTTTGCCTTGTATTAGCCATTAAAATTTTGTCATTTTTAGAACCACTTGAGTACAAGACAAACAATGCCGAAAATTTACAAAATTTGGTTTCTAGAATGCTCTAATAGTGTAGATCATGTTTAATAGTACCGATCATTGATTCGGATTTTCCATTGCTGGAAAAGACGGGGAAGTAAATGTTCCTGTTAATTCAAGAAGTATTCTAGCTCTACTCTATCTATTTTAAAGGATGTCTTTGCAACATTAAGCAGAAGCAATTATTGTCGACTGCATGACTGTCTGGTTGGACCCTCGAAGTTATTTTTTCAGCAAGATGGACTAAACATGTGCCTCTAGTACCAGCTGAAAAGCATTTTCCTTTTCAGATAAAGTAATTGATCTTGGCAATGTATATATTGTGATGTATCATAACTATAAAAAGGTTAAACGTTGCTAGTCTTAATAATTAGAGTTCTTATATTAAGAATTTCCATCGTTGAAGGAGCAGCCAGTTTCTCATTGGTTTACATGATTTTGACATATGATTACTTAGATATAAGTTTACGAACATGGCTAATGTGTTTTGGTACACTTGATGTTTATTCTAATTCATGGCTTTAATTTCCTTTTTCTTTTTGTGTTTCAGGAGAGAGCAGCTTTAGCCGCCGCCTCAGATCCGTATCGCTATATTGAGAAAAGAAAACCAATTCCTGATCCTCAGGTAGTCTCTTTTGCCCTTGCAGGCCTTTCTCTTTGTTCTATGTTCTGAGATTAATGTTGTTTAAACCAATAGTACAAGCCTTTTTAATCGTGCATAACAAGATCAGATAAAGCGTCGTGAAAACTGCAACCAAAGCATCATATCCAAGAAGGGAAACACCAAAGCAACTTGTTTAACTGGCTGGTTGTCCAAGCTGTTACTCTGTACAAGGAAATTTCCTAGGGGATAAATGCTATCTCTGGTTAATATTTAGAGATTATTTTGGGAAAGGTATAATTGCATTCTTGCCTATTTCTTTTTTTTTCTAATAAATTTTGTTATTTCCAGGAAACTGGTCTGATATATGGAAAGAGAAAGGAACCCAAGAATGATGAGAATTGAGTTGCTTCACTCAGCCGACGCGTAGAAATGGTTTTCTACTTCTTTTCCTTCACTTGGACAGCTGATTTCTATCACTCGTGGCTTGCATGGTACATGCTTTATTGTTCTCTTGCTGCGCCAGTACTGTACTCGAAGTTCTTGCTAGCTTCAAGCTGCAGATGATGGGTAATGTTACATGTGGCCCTCAACAATCTTACAGTAATTCAATAAAAACGTGTTGTACAAAGATATATAGATCTCAGCATAGTTCAACATCACTCAAAGTGTTTGTTTTCCTCTTTTTTTGATTTTTGTCTCTTTTTGGTCCTTTTAACTTGTATGGACCTACGTTAACAGCTAAAATTTTCTGCATGTTGTCTTTAAGGCCGTTCACAGTCTTTAGACAACAGATTAGCATGTCTGTAACTTTTCTTTGTATTTGCTTTTCCTTTTATCAACTTTCTGGCCTACATGCTACATGTTGGAGGCGTTTGCAAGATTAGTAGTTCATCCGAATTCTTTCCGCAAGCAGCTTTTCACGGTGAATGCTGAAATTTGGCATGGTTAGGCTTCCAAGATGAGGATGTGGTGGCCCTATATTGCTTTTCTTTTTTCCAACCTCACCTGTATCTTGGTGTGACCTCTGGAGTTTCATGCAAAAAAATGGAGATTTTGTTTCTTTCTCATTCCCCACTAAAGATTACAATATATATATATATATATATATATATATATATAGCCCATTTCTTGGCAGGGCACCTCCTTCCAACTTTTGTGGTCCAAAAGAAGAAAACAAATTTTGTTGTAATTATATTAGGGTTTTTTGTGTTTCATCATGTACTGTGAATGTAATAGCATTTTGTTTCTTGACTGTTATTTTATGAAAAATGCTATTTGTATATTGCAAAATAGGTGTATATCTTACACTTTTCTTTCTAAAATTTATAAAATTTAAAATAATTTTCAATAATAATATAAAAAAATTGATATGATAAATAGTAAAATAATAATCCTTGGATATTATAGGTGTAAGATGTATATTTTATTATGGAATATATCAGTAGGTAGCAGCATTCCTCGTTATTTCATATATTGGTGAACTTGTTATTTTGGTTCTCAAACGAGAAAGAGCAGCAGAAGCAAGAAAATAAAAACAAAAGATAAAAAGTTTGCCAACAAATTAATAATAACAACAGACGGAAAACATCAAGGCAGTGATTTGTTTGGATTTCTCGTCCAGGGATTGGGAATATCCTCAGTCTGTTTATTTATTCTCTCTCCTTTTTGCGTAAGTATAATAATCTTCGCTCATCCACTGTTACTATCCATGCCCAGTATATTACAATATGAAAAAGACTGAAAAGATAACATTCACTCTGCAGCAAAAACTAGATATCATTGGGAGCACTTGAAGAAAAAAATATTTAACAAAATAATAGATAGCAACGAAATATCGTTAAAAACTTATTACTAAATTTTTAAAGAAATAAAATAAAATATATATTTTTTCTTTTTTCTGAGTTCAATAATTATTTTAATATCGAATTAGATTTTTGGGATTATCAAGTGAGAAAAGCGATTGTTTCCTTCTGGTCGGAACAGTTATCGACACTGTTCGATTCACATAAACCCGTCCAATCATTCATCGCAATTCGCAAGTGAGAGAACAAATACGCACATTTTAAAGCACTTGCGCGCATATGTGGGGCCCATGGATCTAACACACATCAGTACTACTACATGGGTTAGTGGTTAGCTCTGCGTGATCACGTGCCCACGCGGCCCACATGGAAATACGGCCCAACCCAGCTGTCACGCTCCCCGTTGTCCCGGGCACTCCTTTCCACGTGTCCGCCACAGCTCCTGCCAATGGTTCGTTACCACGTGGCACCGAACAGCAAACAGCATTTTGTATTGTCCACTTCTTGATGGCTCAGCACGTGCCCCTTTTCATTTTGCCGCCCATTCTATAAGATTTGAAATTTAAAGCCTTTGTATAGTGAACTAACCCTAAATTGCCCGCCGCCTCTCCCCCCCTCTAATAAACTATAATTCTCACCAATATCTTAACTTTAACTTCACTATTAAATGCTTTAAACAATTGGAAGGAGAGAACTTGTGCGTACGCCACGTGAGATCATAGATTAAGACTAGCAATGAAAGAGGGAACAATCATGTCTTATCCCTTCGAATAAAATAATGATTAAATTTACATAAAAATTATTAATTATTACTGTTAAAGTCAGCACGATTAAAGTTAGTCGAGACGGGTCACATTGTTTAGGACGGGTGCAATGAATTAGATCGAGGAACACGACAAGTACGAGCAATTGGACGCACATGGTCTCCCACCGCCGACGATGATGAAGCAGCGCGCCGCTCGGATTATTATAATCTAAACCCCACTTGCCCCTATCTTTTGATCGAATAATTTGGTACGTGGGATGCTTGACCCTTGGATTAATTATGCTTGTCCGGTGGTTGATTGTCCTTCTAATTTGCCTTTTTCTTCTTTGAATTGCATTACTAGTTTTAATTCATTGGTGGAGCATCCACTAAGCATGTCCTTTTAAACTTTGGATGAGTAAGGAGATGCTGAAAATATTGTAATTTATATAAAGATGGACTTTTTTTTTGTGTATTGAGATCGAGTTTTTGACATGCTGCAAATCTTCGAGTGTATTAGTGAAAGGTAAAATATCAATTATATGGTTTTCATCTGAAAATCTAACTTCATTGATTAAGTAACATTCTTTTTACAGAAGGTGAGCTATTTAACCTTTTTGTGTGCACATAGTACGTAGCATGACTTCTTCGAGTTAAGTGCTAATTAGGAAACAGTAAAGAATAATGATTTTAAAATTTACCTTGTGAAGATTGCATTCAAATGATCTCATTAATTTGGTGGGATTAGTTAATTTCAGATATAACATAATGACAAAAATTTATGCCCTGCAGAAAACGCTACCACAAAACATCACGGGATGATAGCAATTAATTGTGGTTTTTTTTTGACAGCAAAACAATTACTCAAACAACAAAATAAAAGGAAGAGGATACTTGTATTTAAAGCAACTATAGTAGCTATCTCTAGGAAAGAACTACAGCACATTATTATTTTTTTCAGTTGAAAGTGCTAGATATGCTCTAGCATCTGTTGACATATAAGAGTCTACTTTTCCTTTGGAACCAATGCCATACCTGGGCTAGCTTTGTACTCTTTAATTGTTCTTTCATTAATCTACTGTAAAGGATTAAAGAGCTGCTTAGTGATGTACGTCGTCTGGCTTAAAGAATTCATCGATTCATTAATCTCCACGAACAATTCTAAGCGGCCCAAAACTACATTAATTTCCTTCTATTTTGGCAAGTCTGAGCTGTTGTTGATCTTATGGTAGAGTAGTTATATTAATATGGTCTCCAATGGATACAAATAATATTTTTAGTACGTAGGAATTAACACCAACAAATACATCCTAAAATATTAAAGGGAGGGAGGATCGATAATAAAAGAATACAATAAAAAAATCGAAAACATTGGTGACTACTCCTTTAATTTGATTTACTAGCCCCAAAACGACTGCAATAATTGGCTGTACTTGGAACAAAGTATACTATATCCAAATTTTGGGATTAAGTTTTTTTCATCAAGAAGGGGGTTGCATTTGCAATTAAATCAATTTAACATGAAGCATGAATCAAATATATATATATATATATAGAGAGAGAGAGAGAGAGAGAGAGAGAGAGAGTAGAGTTTATATATTTTAAAAAATACAAGCTAATTTATGCTTGATAATTTTTTATTATTAAATTTATATTGAAATTTGTGCTATTGTAAAGTTAATTAAAGAGAAAAAAAAAAGTAAAAAATACAAATATAAATATAAATTTGATGGTGAAAAATTTATAAGTATGAATAAACTTATATTTTTAAAAATATATATATAAGCTCTACTTACTCTCTCTCTCTCTCTCTCTCTCTCTCTCTCTCTCTCTCTCTCTCTCTCTCTCTATATATATATATATATATATATATATATAGTTCATCAAGGTTAATTGGATAGGTGCATAACATCTCTTTGTGTGCATGTCTCCTCCCGGGTTAAAAGGATCCAAAGGCAAAACTGTACTGCCATATATAATAAGGCAAAATGCATGGAGGAGATGTAGCGTGATATGACAATTGGCATTTGAACAAATAGGAAGGAGAGTCAACAAGAAAACAGATATGTAAAATGAAATTATATGAGTTAAATTAATTGGCGTGACATCACATCAAATTAAGGCATAAAAAAATTGGTGTTGAATTGATCAACCATACTAGAAAATATATATAGGGCTCTAGGCGAAGAAGATGCAAGAGAAAGGGACAGGCCATGCTTTTTTTGTTTTTTATTTAATCAGTAGAGGGCTAGCATAAGGTTTATAGTGGAATCAAAAAGTTAATTCACTGCAACCAGTTCACGAACAAAAAGGCTTAATTGCCTTTATTTAGTTATTTTTCTTCTTAAAATCTATGCATCAATTTTGTGCAAGTTGTGGAGTTTCTATGTCCTAAGATCTTAAGTACTCAATTCGAGTACGTTAAGCTATAAAGTATGGATGTTAAAAGGATATATATATAGGTGAATCAACTTCCACAGCTGTTTAAGTTTAAATCGGATTTATTTGGTACAATGATTAATTAAATGGGGTTGACGAGATATAATTAATTAAACTAGTTCCCAGATATTCATTAAAAGGTCAAGTTGCATGGCCCTTTTCTTATCTGCTGTACATCTAGCATCACCCTTTTCTGTATCCTTAAGCTTTCACAATTTTTATTATATATATTTGGCACTGAAATATACAGCGACAAGATGAACGCTTTTGACAAGAAATCTTTTTTCTTTTTTTTTTTCCTCTAGCCAAAATAGAAGAAAGAAAATGCAACTGCAACAATGGTTTAATTCCATCTTGAGAAGTGCTCTAATAATGTGTATATTATTTTTTGTTTAATTAGCTTGTTCCTACACACTTTCTCTTAAGAAGGAAAGGAAAGCAAAAGCAAAAAAAAAAAAAAAAAAAAAAAAAAATCATTCCCATGGTTGACCTGCGGCAATTTCATAGATGTCATCATGCATGTTTGTAGGTCAAAAATCATTAACGGATTTAAAATATTTAAATTAACTACATTAAAACTAAAGTTCAAAATATTTTAGAATCTATTTATAGATAACAAACATTATATTTTTATATAAATCATAATTAATTAGTAGCATTGATTACGGTCCTATTAGGAAATCTGAAACTTAATTAATTGGCTCAACACTAGACACACATGGTGGCTGCTATTGCTATTCCATTTTTTTTTTTTTTTTTTTTTTTTTTTTTTTTTTTTTTTTTTTTTTTTAAGAGAAAGATAGGATGTCATCCGTTTCGTTTACTTTTAAAATAAATTTAGCTGAAAATATAAAATAACTAGGCTTCGAATTCGGATCACAAATATCAACCACCAAATTTTTTGTCACTTGCATTAAGGACGATTGCTATTCTTGCGTTTTTGTTTGTTAAGAAGTCGGGATCCATGAATAATTTTATCTTGCTCGTGTAAAAGGTATAGTTCGACCTCCTGACTTCTTAAAAATATAAAAATAATTTATTCAGAATTTGTTTCGATTCATTTTAAAAAATAAAATATAATATAATACAATACAATACAATAAAGGAGGAATGGGAGAGTAGGAAATCCATGGTGTTTGCAATTTGCAGTTTTGCACGGCCTTTGTTTGCGTGGTAAGGTGTAAAGCGTGGCCGGTTAGTTTTGGAGACAGGGAATGGTGTGATCCAGGCTGGATACGGGAACACAAGCCCTGGAGTTCGGGCCAAGGATCCAGAGATAAGGTTGACCGAGTCCCGATGCCCTCACCTCTCACCACGTGTCTGACAGCTGTACGGATGGAAAAACTCACCCCCCCTCCCCCCCCCCCTCCCCCTTGACCGTTTGACCGCACGTGATGCCGCCCCAGGTTTAAAACTTAAAACTTAAAATTTAAAAGGAGGGAGAGAGCATTTTGATTATTTGGTAAGATAGTTGAAAATAATTAGCGCAAGTGTCCACGAGTTTGATGATTAATATTTGAAATTTTAAATTTTAAATTTAATTATTTTATCATTTTAATTAAATTTATTTTTTAAATAAATAAATAATATGTTTTTTTTTAAAAAAAAATTTTTTAAAAAAAATTGTAAACAGGATCAGATTGAGCCCGAGTGAATGAGCAGTCCTAAATGTGGGCCAAAAGATTGTGTGCTTCGAACGTGGGCTCATTAACCCAGTGATTGATCGGTCAACAACAGGGAGAGGCCGAAATTAATTATCAATTAATTAATGGAGTAAAAGTCTCGATCACAACCGTCCAAGTGAAGGACCAATCGAAACTCACAACGCTTTCGGTTCTGGGCCCAACGTGTCAGTCTCAAGAATTAACAGTGATACTAATTTTCGAAAAGTCAGTTTATATTAAACTCATTAATTCGAGTCAAATTTGATTAGCAGTAATAATCGGCTCCATTTAATTAATAATTTGTTTGACAAAATTACCGTGCAACCTTAATTTTCGCAAGAAAATGTAAAGTGTACCGTCCAATTAATAAATCACTTCCCTGTAGCAGGATCTAGACTAGTATTCGCTGCATTTCTTACCAAAGTTTATCTTTCTTTGTCAATGCGAGGCTAATAATATTAAACACATCAGCTGTACTATCACTATATAAAAAATAATATATAACAACGCATCTTTATATTTAATAATATTTAAAGCGTTCTAATATAATCAAATGTCGTATTTAAAAGTATCAGTTGAATCGTCGATAAATAAAAAAAAATCGTTACGTATATATCGACGTTTATGTCTAGCACCTGTAAAATATATTCTAACGCTATTAAGCATTATGATCAATTTTTTAAAATTTAAAAAATTAAAAATAATAATAAAATTGTGATAGTGAAGACCAGTTTGACAAATGTATAACATGATCTACCTAGTCATCCAGTTAATTAAACTGAGGGGGGCTTAATTTCCATATATAAAGTTTGCTAATTAAAACTGAAAATTAGATAAATAAAAGAAAGGCAGATTAGATACTTTTTGGAAATGAAAAATAATTATTAGGTTATATATAATATATATATATATATATATATATATATATATATTCCTGTTTAATTCTAGTTTGCAAGGAATTAATGCCCCAGCTTAGTAGCATCACTCAAGGCGTGATTGTTGCAGGTGAAAATCACTATGCTGTATCATAAATATTGCTATTACAGGAAGATAAATACGAGTTCTCATCCCATTCGCCCTTGTTTGTTACAAGCTTAAGATTTTAAAATACAAAGAAGGATTTTTCGGCATAAATATGTATTCAATTTTGTAAAATTTGTATTTAATTTACATGTGTGCCTGATCTGAAATCATAATTTTTAATTTAAAATTATTTGCTCATGTTGGATGGTATCAAAGCAAAACTTTTTTTTTTTTTTTTTTTTTTGCATAGATAGACCTAGTAGCTGGAGACATTTATTAACACAAATAAATGTAATGCTTTTGAAATAGTAAGTAAACACGAATACTCGGAGAAGTGTAAAAGAAAATTCTGAATAGAAAATGAAGGTACTCAAATAAACAAATCCACCCCTGTCAGAAAAGTGTAAAAGCTAATTAAAAAGGAATTAATCCAAATAAAAATGGCTGTTTAAATTCTCCCCACTACCAGATTTGCATGGCAGTAGGGAGAAAGAATTCTATATAAAACTCACTCCGAAACCAATTAACAATATCTTTTATAATTTTGAAATTAATAAACTGGTTTTAATTTAAGATTTACAATTTTACAATTGGCACGTTATATTATAATTGACCCATGTTACACAGATAAATTTATTTTTGTTTCCCCTCCGATATATGCCAAAATAAGGTCACATAGACCACAGAAACGAGAGGATAAACTAACTGCCCACATGATTGGCCAAAGGGACCACGAGCCCCACAAAACTCCAAATTTGTGAGAAAAGAGATTATATATATATATATATATATATATATATATATATATATATATATATATATATATATATTGTATTTTTTAACTTCTCCACTTACTTCTTTGCACAATAAACACATGGTTAGAAATTCGGTACAATAATTAATATTTTTTAATTTATATATTTTTAAAAATACACATTTAATTATATTTATAAATTTTTATCATTGAATTTGTATTGAGATTTATGTTATTATAAAATTAAGTAAAAAAAAAAATACAACATTATTAATTTCAATACAAATCTAATAATAAAAAAATTAAAAGTATAGTTTGACTTATATTTTTAATATATATATATATATATATATATATAGAGAGAGAGAGAGAGAGAGAGAGAGAGAGAGAGGGAGAGAGAGAGAGAGAGAGAGAGCTATGCTACTATATTATTAATAGCATCAAGTCATTTGTGTTATTAAGTTTTTAGCCCTTAGATAAAATAATGTGTTGTTAAGATAATAGTGGTCCCTAGAATTTAGTGGGTGGTTGAAAAAATAGTATAATCCAAGAAATGAAAATAATCAAATGGATAGATCTAACGGTGAAAAATTTGGTAGCACAAAATGCTTGGTGCTATATATATATATATATATATATATATATATATATATATATATATATATATATATATATATATATATATAGCACCAAGCATTTTGTGCTACCAAAATTTCCACCGTTAGATCTATCTTTTTAATTATTTTCACCCATTAGATCATATTATTTTTTCAACTGTCCACTAAACCCTAGGAGCCCACTATCATCATAACCACACATTCTTTCATCTAAGGGTTAAAAACTTAATAATACCAATAACTTGGTGCTATTAATAGTATACCCGCCTAGTTATATATATATATATATATATATATATATATATATATATAGAGAGAGAGAGAGAGAGAGAGAGAGAGAGAGAGAGAGAGAGAGAGAGAGAGATCGACTACTATACTTATACAAACACCGAGTAATTGGTGCTTGAAAGTATTTTATCGTTAGATCTACCCCTTTGATTAATTTTATTCCTTAAATTATTCTATTCCACCAACTACTCACTTAACTCAAGAGGCCTACTATCATTCTAACAATACATCTTTTCACCCAATGGCTAAAACCAAAAAACACCAATAACTTGATACTTTCAAAAGTATAGAAACTTATATATATATATATATATATATATATATATATATATATATATATATATATATATATATATATATAGGGGGAGAGAGAGAGAGAGAGAGAGAGGCTATTATACTATTAATAGTACCAAATCATTGGTGTTATTAAATTTTTAATCCTTGGATGAAAGAATGTGTGGTTAGGATAATAGCGGGTTCCTATGATTTAGTGGGTGGTTAGAAAAACAGTGTGATTTAATGGATGGAAATAATCAAATTGGTAGAAAACTTGGTAGCACTAAATGTTTAGTGCTATCGATAGCATAGTAGCCGTACTATATATATATATATATATATAACAATAAAATTTTAATAGCATAGTTGGGTTTGTGCTTTCAAAAGTATATAAATTTTACTCTCTAGAGAGTAGAGCTTATATACTTTTAAAAATATAAGCCCAATTATGCTTTTAAATTTTTTATTATTAAATTTGTATTAAGATTTATATTATTGTAAATTAACTAAAAAAAAAAAGAAAAAGTAAATATAATAGTATGGATCTCAATACAAATTTAATGATAAAAAATTACAAGAATAGTTAGGCTTGCGCTTTTAAAAATATATAAGTTCTATATATATATATATATATAGAGAGAGAGAGAGAGAGAGAGAGAGAGAGAGTAGGGCTTATATATTTTCGAAAGCACAAGCCCAAATATGCTTGTGAATTTTTTACCATTAGATTTGCATTGAGATTTGTGATATTGTAAGAGAGTTACATTTCAAATCTCAATGGAAATCTAATAATTAAAAATGCACAAGTATAGATAGGCTTGTGCTTTTGAAAGCATATAAACTCTACTCTCTCTCTCTCTCTCTCTCTCTCTCTCTATATATATATATATATAGTCCGGCTATTATACTATTGATAGCACTAAGTATTCGGTGCTATCAAATTTTTTATCGTTGAATCTATCCTTTTAATCATTTTTATCATTTATATCATACTATTTTTTCAACTATCCATTAAACTCTAGGGACCCACTATCATTCTAACCACACATCTTTTAATTCAATGACTCTAAAAATTAATATTATTAATGCATTAGCACTACCAATAACATAACAACCTCTCTCTCTCTCTCTCTCTCTCTCTCTCTCTCTCTCTCTCTCTCTCTCTCTCTATATATATATATATATATATATATATATATATGAGTTGGGATATTAAAAGCAATAAAGTAAGTGTTCTATTGCATTTTGTATAACAAAATGCAAGTATACAATTTCTATTACATCTCTCGAATACTTTCCAAAATAAAATTTACACATATCCAGCTCTTACATGACATCTATTTTTCAAATATATAGGATTCCACCTCTAGATATAGCACCAAAGCAAATAAATAATTATTTACTACGTAATTCATTTGTCTCGGTCCTATGCAAAAGAAGAAGGCTTTAAAATAATATAATAACAAACAACAGACGTAAGAATTATTAATAATAATTTTTAATAGCTACGGTTATCTAGAAAAACGTTCTACTTATTAGGTCTAATTGAAACATCAATAATAAAAAATTAAAGATGATATGAATAATAAAAGAGGTAAACAATAATCAATTCAATAGATGCTACTGTATAAAATTTGAAATAGATCTACTTGTTTAAATAAATATCAATTCTACCACAGTATTATCATTTGTTATATTATCCATTTTCACCGAACGATTTAAAGTTTGATTAGGCAGGTAACATACCTTTGATAGGATGTCAATAATCGCATACGGATTTATTTTGGTGCTTAGGCTGGCAAATCGACAATCGCATAAACGTATGGCTATGTATCCAAAGGACGAGACGGGAATCATTTATGATACGTATTGATCATTACCCAGCTATAACAATTACTCTACCATCTGTTATGACAATAGATCTCCAACAAATCACATTATAGATCTCACATAAAAATAAAATAAAAATTAAGAGAAAAAAAATGAAAACTAAAAAAATTGAAATATTTTGGTGGAAAGAAACTAAAACGTATTTTATTGAAGGAACTAAGGAGCACAACCCGTGCTCAATGCAACAGTAAGAGCTATGGTCACCACTTTGGGTTTTATTTGAAATCATTAACCATTCAAGTCTTTCCCCTTTTTTTTTTTTTTTTTTTTTTTATGGTTTGAACCGGCTTAAATTTTTCATATATATTTTTTTTCTTTGCTTAAATAAAACCATCTGTTGTTGTTTTTTTTTTTTTTGTTTTTTTTTTTGAATTCAATAGAGCCGAATTACACGTCGAACCGGCTCAAATATATATATATATATATATATATATATATATATATATATATATATATATATATATTTGAATTGAACCGGATTACACACGAAATTATACAGTTCAAATCCTCCACATATTTTTCTCTTTATTTATTCGAACCAAATCGAGTCACACATGATGCATTATTTTTTCTTTACATGAACCGGATTACTTATGAACAATATTTTTATATTTTTTTTATTTGATTAGAACTAGATCACACCTGCTTTATTGGGTCGAACCAGGCCAAGTGCTCTATATGTTTCCATCTATCTTTGTTTGAACCAAACCACCATATTTTTTATTTTATTTTTTTTGTTTGAACTGAATCATCGTTTTTTTCTTTTTCTTGAGTTGTTATATTTATTTGTCTCTTTCTCTTCCTTAAACTGTTAATTTTATTTGTCTAAATTCTAAACACTATACATGCAATAAAACTTTCTCAATGATCGATCTAGAAATCAAAAAATAAAAATTACAAATTGATACGAAATGTTAGATTTTGAAAAAATTTCAATTTCGCAATTTAAAAAAACTGAAAAAAAATTTAAATTAATGTATCAAAATATCAATCTTATATCTTATTTCGTTTCAATACGTCTACTTTTACCGTACTCACAATTTACCTTCAATGTTTTATACTACATAAATTTGAGTTTCTTCGGTGTATCTTTTATTATTTATTATACTTTTTTTTATAATATTTAAAATATTTTTTAAAAATATTTGTATAATAAATTTTTTTCTCCTACTTTTTAATTTTTTTTATTATTTTTTGTTAAGTTGTACTTCTATTAAGTCGTTAATATATTTTTCATATTATAAAATCTAATAAAATTTATTTATATCTTTCTATTTTTTCTATATATTTATATTTATTTATTTAATATAAATTTTTACTAAAAAAAATTTTACCTGTATCGTGTGGGTCCCAACATTAATTTTATTTATTACATATTAAATAGAATTTTAATCAAATAATTTAACTATCTTAAAAATAAAATTTATCTTACTTAGATTAAGATAAAATATTATTTTCTTATTTAATCTAATTACAAATAAAATAAATAATAATTAATTAGACTATATATATATATATATATATATATATATATATATATATATATATATATATATATATATATATATATATATAGGATCTGGCTATTATACTTTTATAAGTAAAATTTGTTTGTACTCATAAATTTTTATTTTTTGGATAAAGAAATATGCGGTAAGAATTATAGTAGTTTCTAATATTTTTACTATTTTTTCAACTACCTAGTAAATCCTAGGGGGACCATTATCATCCTAACCGCATATTTTTTCATCCAAAGATGAAAAATTTATGAGTACAAAAGAGTTTATACTCATAAGAGTATAGTAGCCCGATGCTATACATATATATATATATATATATATATATATATATATAAAATTAAATTTTAATATCATTAATAATATCAAATTATTTATGTTATAAAATATTATTGTACGAAATAAAATATAAAATAATGCCAACAACTTACATTTCAGATCTCATTTATATATATATATTCACCAATCAAAGCCCATTATTTATATAGAGTTTTATTCATGTAGGGTTTCTGCACAATTAATATAAAAGTCACATTTAGACTTCATTATTTTATGCAGCTTCACTGCGTGCTTGCATACAAGAACATATACACATACAGTAGAGTGCCCATTCTTTATTGTTTTCTATCTTTTGTCTTCCCATATGACAATTTGCATCTGCTTTTAATACTCCCTATGCACGCTTTCCACCATCTGTTTCCTCCTCCTCATCTTCCTCCTCTCTCCTCGCACCTCTCACAAAATTCAGAAGACCCCCACTCTCTCCTGCTCCTGCACCTGCTGTAATAAAAAGACCACACAGCTCACCCGACACCCTCTCTCTCTCTCTCTCTCTCTCTCTCTCTCTCTCATCGGGATAAAGGGTTGGTGACAGAAAGAAAGGGGCCTCATCTTTCTTTGCTTGTATCTGAAGAGCTTCCCTATTTGATTGCCCTCGCCTTTGCTCTCCCTTTTTATCAAATATCCGGATAGCTAACTAGGGCCTTCATCATCATCATCTGCTTAATTCTTCTTCTTTTTCTTCTTCTTCTTCTTCTTCATTTTCTCGAGGAGAAGAGTAAAGGAATAGTACTGCTTTGTTCCCTGCCTTTTTTTGCGTGGTATGCTCATCGCCAAATTGGATTCTTTCACTGAACAAGACATCTATTTTTAGGGGGAAAAAAAGCAAGGTTGGGTTTTGATTTTGGTCTTCGTGTAGGCTTGAGGCTTGAGACTAGAGAGAGAGAGAGAGAGAGAGAGAGAGAGAGAGCTGCTTATTGTTGGAAGAAATTTCTTTATATATTTTTTTTCTTTGTTTTTGGGAGGAGTAGAGATCGTAGAAACGTGGTGGAGATTTATGTAAGGATAGCATTAATTGTGTCCTACTGATATCTCATACTCCGAGTACCACTCCAATTGGTTTCGCCGAAAGGTAAACCCTATCATCAAAGTTATAGTTAGATATAAGAGGACTCCAAGGGGGCCGGAGAGCAAAAAGAAGTAAACAGCTCATTTTCTTTGTTCCGGGTCTGCTAGATAATTCCAGAAGAAAAGAAAAAATAAAAAATATAAAAAAGGAAAAAAAAGGGGGGAGGAAATTTTAAAGATGAAGCTATTGATTGGGTTGTTGAATTAGAGCTAGAAATCTGTTTTTTTCTTGTTAATTATAAACCCAAAGCAAGAGGAAGAAAACTAAGCGGAGAAGCTGGCAAGCAAGTGGTGGGAGCGAGTAGATGTTCCCGGGATGGCCGGAATGGAACCCGGCGGCGGAGGCGGAGGCGGAGGCGGAGGCGGAGGCGGAGGAGGAGGAGGCGGAGGAGGAGGCAGAGACTCCTCTCGCTACTTCCAGCACCTCTTCCGCTCGCCGCCTCCATCTCAAGGGGGGGCTGCGCAGGCGCATCAGCCGCCGCAGCTGTCGTCGCTCCACATCCCGAGTGCAGGAGAGCTATCAAAGCCCTCCCCCGAGGGGAGCCCCACCAACCCCTCCCCCTCCTCCAACGACGGCGCCGGCGGGGACCAGCCCTCCACCTCGGCGGCAGCGGCGGCGGGCGGAGGCGGGAGCAGCTCGGGCGGCCACAGCCGGCGCCCCCGCGGTCGGCCTCCGGGGTCGAAGAACAAGCCGAAGCCGCCCATCATCGTGACCCGCGACAGCCCCAACGCGCTGCGGTCGCACGTGCTGGAGGTGTCGGCGGGGGCGGACGTGGTGGAGTGCGTGTCGGAGTACGCGCGTCGGCGGGGCCGCGGCGTGTGCGTGCTGAGCGGGGGCGGTGCCGTGGCGAACGTGGCGCTGCGGCAGCCCGGAGCGTCCCCACCCGGGAGCGTGGTGGCGACGCTGAGGGGGAGGTTCGAGATCCTGTCGCTGACGGGGACGGTGCTGCCTCCGCCGGCGCCTCCGGGGGCAAGCGGGCTGACGGTGTTCCTGGCCGGCGGGCAAGGGCAGGTGGTGGGGGGCAGCGTGGTGGGCCCGCTCATGGCCGCGGGGCCGGTGGTGCTCATGGCCGCGTCCTTCGCCAATGCCGTCTACGAGCGCCTTCCGCTCGAGGGCGGCGCGGACGAGGAGGAAGCCGCGCCGCCCGGGGCTGCCGCCGCACCGCCCGCGCCTCCCGGGCAGGGCCAGCAGCCGGCTGCATCCCAGTCGTCGGGGGTCACTGGCGGTGAGGCTGCCGTCGTCGGAGGCGGAGGCGGGACCGCCGCCGGCGTCTCTTTCTACAATTTGGGCGCCGCCAATGTTGGCAGCTTTCAGTTCCCTGGTGGCGACGCTTTCGGCGGTTGGGCCGGCGGCGGCGGTGTTAGGCCACCATTTTGATTCCGACCTTAAATTACATCTGTTTATGAACCTTTTGTTTTCATTAAAGAGAGAGAGAGAGGAGGAGGAGGAGATTGAGGAAGAAGATGTTGCTCTTCCGTTATCTTTTGTTTCAACTTGGAATAAATGCAGCAATTTGGTGATATCTATCTTCAGATACCAATTTAAGAATGTTTGAGGAATCCAGAATCCAGGTTATGATATCTTTCGTTTTACACGGAAGAGCTGGAGCTTTTGAATATGGTCTTAGTTACTCAGAACTTTCAAGTGTGGGAAAGAGTAATTATTCTTAGTTGTTTTTGGTGAGGTACAAGCTAGTGATTAAGAATTGAGAAGAGAAAGGGATCAAGGAGCACTAATACACAGAGAGAGTGAGAGAGTCTACATAGCTGGAAGAGTCGGACTCACAGGCTCACGAGAGGTCAGTAGTAGTCGATTCAGTGTTTCGTGCCTATACAGATCTATCATTTCAGATTTGTTTCTCTTCTCTCATTTCTTTCACTCTTTTTTTTCCCCTTCTTGATATGCTTGGTTATGAAATGGTGTACTATGTAGATCTGCATGTAGAAAATGGTTCTGATTCTCACATCTTTAGGCCTTTTCTCCTTTGTACTTGTACTTCTCCTGTTTAGGCTATTAAATTTTATTTATGGATACAACTGAGTTATCTTTAGCATCTGAATGGGCCACAATGTTGCTTGCTATTAATTCTTATTAATTCTTATCTTTTGGTATTTGAGTTGCTCTTCTTACTTTTTTTTTTTTTTTTTAATCTTTTTGAAAATTAAATTAGCATTCAAACGTTTATATGTCTTTTGCATGTGAAATGGGTTTGTTTGTTTTTTTTTTTTTTTTTTTTTTTTTTTTTTTGCATGTATTTGTATATATATTCTGCTGTGCATCAGATTCTGCTATATGCATGTAAACCCAGAGAGAAGTACCAGTTTTTTGGCAGGTGGGTAACTCAAAAGCCTGCTGCTATAGTCCCCACTCCCTACTAGAGGTCCCAAAACGCTAGCTTTGATGAGAAGATGACGATGTAAAAAGAATACAGAGTAAAAAAAATTCACTATATATATATATATATATATAGCAAGTAACTGAAGCTGTAGCTCTGACTGGTCCAGTCAACTTGCTGTTTATCGAGCAGAGAAAACAAGAGGTTAAATGAAAAGAAAGGAGCAGTTATGTTGTCATTTATGGGGTATGGAAGGAACTGACCATAAGATATTACCATCAGACTGTAAGATTCTCCACATCTGCTTCTTTTCCTTCTCAAGTACATTTCTAGAAAGAGAGCTTCATTACCTCTAGTCCCCTAATGGAAAAAAGAAAGAAAGAAAGAAAGACATATATTATACACTTTTGCTAGTATGATCTAAAACAGCATGATTGTTGTAACTTTGGAGCCTTTGATTTTGGACCCATACCTATAATAATTAAGCAAAAAAGAAAGCAAAGAATGAAAGACCAAAAAAATTACCATATCTGTCTCTCTCCCTCCCTCTGGTGCTGCTGGCTGCTGGAGCTGCAGCGTAGTATATATTCTATATATATGTTACTGTGCATATATATATATATATATATATATATATATATAAGTACAAGTTATTCATGTTTGTAAATTTTTTATCATTGAATTTGTATTAAAATTTATATTTTTTACTTTATCTTTTTCTCTTTTTAGTTAACTTTACAAAAATACAAATTTCAATACAAATCTAATAATAAAAATTTTACAAATATAAATAAGTTTGTACTTTTAAAAGTATATATATATATATATATATATAGCTCATTCGATTGTGTATTGCTATCTCAAAATAAGTGTATTCTTCAACCAAATAATGTATACAGCATATTGTTGATCTACTTAATATGTGCTCTGCTAATCTACCCTAGCATTAATTACTGGTCAAATGGAAATTAATGAAGTATTAGTGACCATTGGGTTTCCATTCATGTAAACTTTGTGCATGCATGCATGCAAATATAGTTTGATGGGCTTCATATTAATCAAACAGACTAAGTTGCCTTTTTCAGTGAATTATTATCTCCATAAACATTTGTAGTTTGGAACTTTTAGATATATTTTTGTTTAGAGTCTTTTTTTGGGGTGACTATGTGTTGGAAAGGAAGAATTAATACTTGGACAAAATGTAACTTAGTTGAGTTATTTACTAAATTTGCAACCATTATTACTGTTGAATATAAATATTAAAAATATTATTTTTTACTAATTTAGACTTTTGAAAAAAATCTATAGTTTTATATAATTTAATGATGCTATTACATCACAAAGTTCGAGTCGCCGCCCTTTCTTCATCTACTATCCTTCTATTTATTTAAATTTTATATTTTGGATCTATCCAAAAAAAAAAAAAAAAAAAAAAACCTCTAGTCTAAAATTTAGACATGAGAAAAAGTGATAATTACAGGTGGAGTGGAGAAGATGGCAGAGTTTTCTGTACAGACGAATTGGAGACTGTTGATCATATTTTTGTAGGATATGAATTTATCAAACTTCTGCTGGAGGGACAAATACTGAATAAGCTATTTGCCCACAATTACTCTTTTCTGACTAAACTTTGGAAAGTTAGCTGTGGCAAAGGCCGAGCCTTAGGGGAGCGGGAGTGTCCAACAGTTGTCACTTCTTTGACAGAATAATTTTCGAGGAGACGAAGTCCATCACAAGACAGTAATAGCTGACATTTGCTCACTTCCTAATCTTTGAGATTCTTGCTACGTTTAAGGCTTTCCTCATGTGACCTAATTAAGTTTAGCTCTTGGTAACTTTTTTTTTTTTCTTTTTTCTTTTTCTTTTCGTCGAATGTTGTTTCACTTCGTAGTTTAGTTCATATTCTAAATGAATACAATGATAGTAAGTTATCATTTTTTTTAAAAAAAAAAAAAATTACTAATTTAAACTGTCAAAGAATAATAATTATTTTATATTAATTTAACCATTATAATAGTATCATTCATCTTTCTTTTTTTTTTTTTTTTTTTTTTTTTTTTTTGAGGGAGAGAAAGCAAGCATGCCACATGCCTTGTTCACTTTTTAGAAATGAAGCAAGCCATGCTGGTCAGTATGGTATCATGCATAATAGAAATTGGCCTTTCTGTATATGGATCTAAATTCTCTTGTTGCTGAGTATGGTGGAAAATATTTTTGCTTGAGCTTCTGTATTAGTGTATGTGCAGATTCAATTATTGAGAAGCCTTGCGGTAGCATTCATTGTAATAGTTAAAATGTAAAGTTTGATGTGGGAACATTTACTTGTTGCAGATAATAAATTTTCTGGGAAAATATATAAAATATTTTATCGATTGACCAAAGATGGGATCTGCATACTAAATCTTTTTCTTTCTGGTGGACTATACTTTTCGTACTTGATTTAGTCACTGTGCATTTCGTACTAGATTTAGTCGCCATGGTAACAATTACTTGTTGCAGGTAATAAATTAATTATCTGGGAAAGTTATAAAATATTTTGTCTATTGACCAAAGATGGGATATTCATTATAAATATTTTTATTTCTGGTGGACTACTTTGCGTACTTGATTTAGTCACTATACATTAAGTACTAGATTTAGTCGCTACGTACGGGTGATGTTATGGAATTTCTTTTCCTCAAAACTCATCTAAATCTTCTTATATTCAAATGCTATGGTAATCAGATAAACCTACTTGCATTCATCATCACCAGCATAAATGGGAATTTTCAAAGCTAGGAAGGTTATATATGTATATAACTCGATAATAGCTAATTTAAATGACTAGTAGCCACAATACTGATCACTTTGTGATCTTTTGTAAAGTTATCTATTAATTAATGTCAATTTCGTACTTGGAGAATTCATAGACGACTTCAACATAAAATGACACAGTAAGATTAATTTCTCCTTCTTCTTCTCGGCTCGTGAATTCCAGTAAAAGCAATTCCCTTTTAGATTTATTACATTAATTCTTCTCGCAACATGCATGCTTTTCTGGTCTATATATATATTGACAAATGCAAAAAAACTTCATCAGTAATTTTTACATCTGTATATATTGTGTTATATCCTGATGATCGGCAATCCGTCGATGACGAGTAATTTCGGAGACGTGGAGGGCGGTGAGGATGAAGGGTGAAATCGAGGGAATTCTGGACGACCCGCAATCCGTCGATGATGAAAGTCCTCTGCGACGAGGAGGACGGTGAGGATGACGGTGGTCAATTGCAGTGTGAGATAAAGAGGAGTAGAGATGGGGTAAGAATTATGAGGAAAGATAAGAGGTAAGAGGAGTGTAGAAGGGAGAGGAGAAGAGGTTGTGGAAAAGTTCACTGTTCTATTCATGTTGGAATTCTGTTACAAATTGTCCTTATATACTTCCCCTATACGAGCACTAATATCTAATATGAATAAAAGAAAGGACTGCTTGTGAAATATAAGAGTAAATAGGCCTAAACATTAAGTGGGCTACTAAGGTTTGTTCCAGAGTTGGGCTGGGTCCATAAAGTGGTCCCTCCGGCCTAATTCCTATCCTATGGATGAGTTTCCGCGGTCCACCATCTTGATCATTACTTGGAATCTTCCTTACTTGTTAGATTCTGTGGGTTCTCACTTCTCCTATCTCCTTATCCTCCCAAGTCACTTTTCCTGCTTGTCGCTCCTCCTCTCTTCTAGGGTTTATCTGTATTGTATGTATCCACACATATACTCAACTACACAAGGGTGGAGGGAACATGCAGGTAGTATATATATATATATATATATATATATATATATATATATATATATATATATCTACAGCCTATTATTTCATGTAAAATTTATAGGTTTGTGCACAAATTGGCTACTGAATATCTTATCAAGTGTTTTCTCAATAGTAAGAAAAGAAGAAAAAAAATGCTATGTAATTAAATTTCGTAGAACACAATTTTATCATTTGATAAAACACTGAATCAACTCGAAATTAATTCATCTAGCTGAAAGCTTAATTGTCTAATATAAATTTCATCCTTCTATATATATATATATATATATATATATATCATTCGCTCTACTCAACCCCCACTTTTCGCCTGATTTGTTAGTGTGCTATATCTCTCCCATTCCTTTTCTTATGCAATCCTGCAGTTATCTCTTTTCATAGTTCTTAATTATTAACTTCCTCGGTTATCGGCACACACATCATATAATTAATTAACAAGGGTGGATCAACAGAAAGTACTCATTAATTAAAACTATCATCCAGCATATTTTTGTTGGGTTTTATTTGATTTATTGTGATTTAAATCTTGTATTTTGGCCTTTGGGCTTTTCTGGGCAGCCCAATGTCAATGGGCTTTGCCTGGGAGCCCAAACCCATTTACCCTCTACATGTGATGTTTAGTCCCACATCGGAAATTCATCACATGTAGAGTGGGTTTATTTACTCCCTCCTTTGTGTATGTATTAGTTAGGAATTGTGAGAGCAAGGCTTTTCCAATACACACACGGGCTGGGCCGGGCCTGCATGATTTTGACTTGGTCCATTTGACTGTTGCTTTTTGCATTTAAAGCCTACATTGGGAACTTGTGTCTCGGGCCACCCAAAGGCCTTCCTTGGGAAGGGCCTTTGTGGGCTGCCCGAGAAAAGATCCGTTGGAGCTTGTCTCCTGTGGGCTTTGGGCTCTTTAAATGGAGAGCATAAGAGAGCTTGTGAGCTAAGAAAAAACTGAGATAGCTTCTTCTCTTGAGCCTTATTTTCCTCTCTAATTTACACTGAGATTTACACACAGTAATTTTTCTTTGAGTTTATATTTTTGCTGGATCTCCTAAAGTTGTTGGGTTCGCTACGCACCATCCCGGAGTCGTTGCCGACGGGGTGGACAGTGGTCGTTGTATCGCTAGGGGTGATTGCCGGAGCCTCGCACGTAGAGGGGCAATCTTGCTTCTAGGACAGTGCTCACGCACGCCTCGACATTCACAGGCTCATCTAAACCTTATTTTTATTATTTTGAGTTTAAATTAAATTTAAATTATTTAAAAGAATTAATTTGAAAAGATAAATTTTTCTAACATTCTAGAAGCAAGATTACATTCATTTTATCTTTTCACATAATTAGTAAAATACTGTTGCCTGTGATTAAGATAAACACTTAATTAGAATATTTAATTAAATAGTTGATCTATTGTCAGCATATATATTATTGTGATAATACTGTTACTGTGAGTGTTTTTCTACATAATTGTTAGTATATATAATCCTTACGCTGTTTAATTTCAGAAGTACACTGTTGCTTTAAAATTAATTCGAGACTACTTCCTTAATTAACACTGTTATAACGCATCTCTGTTAACAACTTTTGCAAACTTGTATACACTGTTGCGCACTGTTGCGCGCGTGATTTCTTAATACATAACACTGTTAGTATTAATATTTTTAATATTGTTATCATAATATTTTTATTACTGATAGTACTATTGTGCTAGCATTGTCTACAGTTGCTTTTACATTATTGCAAAATTACTTCCTTAATTAAATATTCAATTATGTTAGTAGACCTAATTAGTTGATAATACTATTGTGGTAGTTTACTGTTTATACTATTTCTATAGTACTGTTACTATAGATTCCACTGTTATTTATCTAAATATTTAGTTGGTTTATTACTGTTAGTATTTAAATATTCTTATATTGTTAATTAAATATTAATGTGTAGTTGATCTTTACACTGTTTAATATTTAATTCTTTTAATACTGTTAATTAAAACATAGTTAAACTGTTTTTTAAAAAATTAGTATAATTATTGTTAATTAAATTTAAACAGATTAATGGAGGATTCGTATTCGGCGAAGCCTGTTACTTTTGATGGTCGTAATTTTAGGAGGTGGCAGAATCAAATGCGATTCTGGCTCACCACGCTGGGACTTGTTTCTGCCATCTCAGATCCTGTTGAGAATGGTAATGAAACTGCACCTAATGGTGCTATTCAATCTGTGGCAAATCGCCCTCAGACTCGCAGCCAGTCTCAGAGTGCTCCTACTCCTCCTGGTGTTGCACCTGCACCTTTACCTGTGCCTCCTTCTGATCCTACTATGATTAATTATCATTGTCTGAACCGGATCCTTAGCACCCTATCTGATTAGCTTTATGACATTTACTGTAGTAGTCAGACTGCTAGGGAACTCTGGATTTCCTTAGAACAAAAGTATGGCCAGATTGATCCTACTAAAAAGAGATACCAAGCTTCAGATTTGCTCAAGTTTAAATTGGTAGATAGTAAACCAATGTCTGACCAACTACAGGATTTTGAGTACATTATTGAGCAGCTTAGATCTAGTGGTATAGATCTAGATGAGAGTTTTCTAGTTGCCACTTTAATAGATAAGTTGCCTCCTTCCTGGTCTAGCCATGCCAATGATCTGAACCACAATCAAAGTGAACTTTCCCTGAATTTTGTCCTAAGATCTCTTAGGATAGAAGAAACCAACCGAGCTAGAGATAAGAAGCCTAGCGAGCCTTCTACCCAAGCCAACCTAGTAGAGAACCCGAAACCTAAGGGTAGAAATTTCCAACCATTTAGGAACTTTAAGAAGAGGCCTTTCCAACATAGAAAGTTCAACCCAAACTTTAAGAAGCCTGCACCTAAGGGGAGTGGAGTGAATTCTGGATGCTTTGTGTGCGGGAAGACGAACCACTTTGCGAAGGACTGCTATTTTCGCAAGACTCGACCTTCCGCGCCAAAGAAGAAGGGAGCTCCTCCTGAGCGTCAGTTGAACATGGTGACTGATGTACCCGACCCTTCTGACTCCACAATCAGGTTAGGAACTAGCTTACCCGAGGTTAACCTTGCTCTTAGTTCTTCTGATTGGTGGATTGACTCTGGAGCAAATGTACATGCTTGCTCTGACCGTTCTTGGTTTTCCACTTATCAGGACTCAAGTGGAGGATCGGTGAACATGGAAAATGCAGCATCTTCGCGCGTGCTTGGGACTGGTCGAGTGGACCTGAAGTTGACCTCTGGGAAGACTCTTTCCTTGCACGGCGTGCATCATGTTCCTGATCTTAGGAAGAATTTGATTAGTGCTTCTCTTTTAGTTCAGCAAGGTTTTAAGTTTGTTTTTGAATGTAATAGGGTAGTAATTACTAAAGGAGTGAACTTTATTGGGAAAGGATTTTTGAGTGATGGTTTATTTAAGCTTTCTGTGATGACTTCTACTATTAATGAAAGTATTATTTTGAATGTTGTTTCATCTGATGTTTGGCATGAAAGATTGGGACATGTGAATTTTAATACTATTAAGAGATTGATGAATTTGAATCTAATTCCTAAGTCTGTTTCAAATGATCATAGATGTGAAATATGTGTGCAAGCTAAGGAACCTAGAAGACTATTTAGATCTGTAGATAGAGATTCTGATCTGCTAGAACTTATACACAGTGATGTTTGTGATGGATGTAGACCCAGTAGGGGTGGAAGCAAATATTTTGTAACATTCATTGATGATCATTCGAAGTATTGTTATATTTATCTGATTAAGAATAAAGATGAAGTTTTGAATAAATTTAAGATTTATAAAGCTGAGGTTGAAAATCAATTGGATAAGAAAATTAAGATTTTAAGATCTGATCGAGGAGGTGAATATACATCAAATGAGATGACTGTTTTCTGTCAAGAATTTGGTATTGTACATCAAGTAACTGCACCTTATACACCTCAATCTAATGGAGTAGCTGAAAGAAAAAATAGAACTTTGATGGATATGGTAAATTCCATGATTATTAGTTCTGGTGCACCCGAGAACTTGTGGGGTGAAGCTTTGCTGACTGCTTGTGTAATTCTTAATAGGATTCCCCACAAGAGTTCTTCTGTATCTCCTTATGAAATTTGGAAGGGTAGGAAACCTAATCTGAATTATTTTAAAGTGTGGGGTTGCCTAGCTAAAGTTAAGATTCCTGAAAATAAGAAGAGAAAGATTGGTCCTAAGACTGTGGATACTGTTTTCTTAGGCTATGCAGATGGTAGTAATGCTAATAGATTCTTGGTGGTAAATTCTGAGGTTAATGAGATTTCTAACAATACAATTATTGAAGCTAGAGATGCAGTATACTTTGAGGATATCTTTCCTTTTAGAACTAGAGTAGATAGACCTGTTCCTGTTGAGACTATAGGTGGATCTAGTAGACCCAGCACTAGTGAACCTATAGAAGAGTCTGAACCTAGGAGAAGTAAGCGTCCTAGGATTGAGAAGACTTTTGGTGATGATTTCTGTGTCCTTCTTGTAGAAGATACCCCTTCTACCTTTGACCAAGCTATGACTTCTGTAGATGCATCATTTTGGAAAGAAGCTGTTAAGTTGGAGATGCAATCTATTCTACAGAATCATACTTGGGAGTTATCTGATTTACCTGTAGGTTGTAAGCCTGTAGGATGTAGATGGATCTTTAAGAAGAAATTGAAACCAGATGGGTCTGTAGATAAGTATAAGGCTAGACTTGTAGCTCAGGGTTTTTCCCAGAAGCCTGGTGTAGATTATTTTGATGTCTATGCTCCTGTAGCTAGGATTACTTCTATTAGGATTCTGCTAGCTTTAGCCTCTGTCCATAATTTGATTATTCATCAGATGGATGTTAAGACTGCTTTTCTAAATGGTGATTTAGAGGAAGAGATTTATATGAAGCAACCTGAGGGATTTATTGTTGCTGGACATGAAAACAAAGTTTGCAAGTTGACAAAATCTTTATATGGACTTAAACAAGCTCCTAAGCAATGGCATTTGAAATTTGACTCTTTAGTTGTGAAAGCTGGTTTTCATGTGAACATGTCTGATGAATGTGTGTACTCTAAGGAATACAATGGACAGATAGTAATCCTATGTTTGTATGTTGATGATATTTTGATCTTTGGAACAAATATGGATGTGATAATGGATGTTAAGAAATTACTTAATGATAACTTTGATATGAAGGATCTTGGGCAAGCTGATGTGATTCTGAATATGAAGATCATAAGAAAATCAAATGAAATTATTATGAGCCAATCTCACTACAGTGAACAAGTGTTAAAGAAATTTGGATATTTTGATTCTAAGATTGTTGTAACACCTTATGATCCTAGTGTACATCTTAAGAAGAATAAAGGTGATCCTATAGGACAGAATAGGTATGCTCAGATTATAGGATCTCTAGGTTATCTTGTAGATTACACTAGACCTGATTTAGCCTATGCTGTGAACAGATTGAGAAGATATACCCATAACCCAAATAGAGAACATTGGAATGCTTTAGAAAGAGTTTTGAGATATCTGAAAGGCACTGTATCTTATGGATTGCATTTTTGTGGATTCCCTGCTGTATTAGAAGGATTTAGTGATGCTAACTGGATAAGTGATACAGCTGATGTGAAGTCAACCACTGGATTTGTTTTTCTCCTTGGTGGAGCAGCTGTTTCTTGGAAGTCATCGAAACAATCATTGATAGCTAGAAGTACAATGGAATCTGAATTAATAGCTTTAGATACCACTGTAGCAGAGGCTAAGTGGATTAGAGAATTTCTGTATGACTTGCCACTGATGGAGCGACCTTTGGCACCTGTGTATACATTGTGATTGTAGATCTGCTATTGACAAGTGTGCTCAAGAAAATGTGGAAACAAAGATGAATAGATTTATGAAAGTAAGACACAAGTATATTCGGCAGAATATTAAGGAAAATGTAATTGCATTGGAATTTGTGAGATCTGCGAAGAACTTAGCTGATCAGCTTACTAAAGGTTTGTCTAGGACAGTGATCCTAGAATCGTCGAGGGGGATGGGGCTTAGCCCACAATAAAAACTACCGGCGACGGCAACCCAACCTCTTGGAGGTTCAATGGGTAGAAACAAGTCGAATTGGTAGTTGTGCGGAGCACTGCTTTTATATACTCATCCCTATGGCGACAGTGCTCATTTATGCAAGTGGTTAGTAAGGGTTCTTACCCTGAATGGTTCCGAGACCCTTGAGGCAGGGTGTGACCTTGCAGGCACCCTTATCAGGACCTACTATATGTGTGTAGTCGTGAGGCCGCGACTGTGGGAAGAGGGCGGTTCCCTAAAAACACACATGAATCGATATGAGCGCATGGCCATAAAAGCGCTAACCCGCATAGAACCTAAACGGCTGTACCATGTGTACTGTTTGTGGAAATCCGATTCACCGGCCTTGGTTCAAGGCGAAGTCCACCATTGTGCCCTCGGATGTACATAGACCTGTACTAAGTGAAGGTTCAAACCCGAAAGGTACCTTCGCCGAATACGTGGTATAAGGGATCCAGCATCTGTTTTAGTTTTTGTATTTCTTTTACTTTATTGTGTATTTCGTTTTTACAAGTTTTAAATCATGTGGGGATTGTTGGGTTTTATTTGATTTATTGTGATTTAAATCTTGTATTTTGGCCTTTGGGCTTTTCTGGGCAGCCCAATGTCAATGGGCTTTGCCTGGGAGCCCAAACCCATTTACCCTCTACATGTGATGTTTAGTCCCACATCGGAAATTCATCACATGTAGAGTGGGTTTATTTACTCCCTCCTTTGTGTATGTATTAGTTAGGAATTGTGAGAGCAAGGCTTTTCCAATACACACACGGGCTGGGCCGGGCCTGCATGATTTTGACTTGGTCCATTTGACTTTTTTGCTTTTTGCATTTAAAGCCTACATTGGGAACTTGTGTCTCGGGCACCCAAAGGCCTTCCTTGGGAAGGGCCTTTGTGGGCTGCCCGAGAAAAGATCCGTTGGAGCTTGTCTCCTGTGGGCTTTGGGCTCTTTAAATGGAGAGCATAAGAGAGCTTGTGAGCTAAGAAAAAACTGAGATAGCTTCTTCTCTTGAGCCTTATTTTCCTCTCTAATTTACACTGAGATTTACACACAGTAATTTTTCTTTGAGTTTATATTTTTGCTGGATCTCCTAAAGTTGTTGGGTTCGCTACGCACCATCCCGGAGTCGTTGCCGACGGGGTGGACAGTGGTCGTTGTATCGCTAGGGGTGATTGCCGGAGCCTCGCACGTAGAGGGGCAATCTTGCTTCTAGGACAGTGCTCACGCACGCCTCGACATTCACAGGCTCATCTAAACCTTATTTTTATTATTTTGAGTTTAAATTAAATTTAAATTATTTAAAAGAATTAATTTGAAAAGATAAATTTTTCTAACAATTTTTTCCTTAATAAATTTATTAAAATTCTAGCATGTTCGAAACACACTCACGACGTGTATATATATATAGGAACAAAGTAGAGCGTGACCCACGCAAGAAACTCTTCACGACTGATACACCACGTAAGTCTATCCTAACATATTACCAAGAAATAGGCAGCAGTGGAGAACAAGGTTGGTAGGGACAATTTGACTCGCATGTCACGTTCAGCCCAGTCCAGCACTACTAAATTCCTGTTCATTTGACTCTTTTTTTTTTTTATTTCATTTTATTGCATTTTTTATTATTATTATTTTTAGAGAATTTTGGGGTCTGCCATCCTTACGTTGCCCCGCGTCCCTAATCACCTCAACTAGAATTCGCACAACTCAGAAATTAAATCCAAAAAATTAGGCCACAGATTTCTGCTTGAAATTCAGCCCAGCCCAGCCCGCCCAAAGTTACAGATTTTTTTTTTTTTTTGGGTCGTTTGGATGAAACAAACCGGCGAGTTTTGGCCGTACTCTGATCTCGACATCCCGCAGATGAGATGAGACGGCTGCACGTCGCAATAACTTCCGCCTACTACAAGTTTGTGGAATCACCTACTTCGATCCCCACCTTCTACTTCCTCGTTTCAAACAGCTCCTCAGTTGAAAGATAAATCCATCGGTGACAATGCCGCTGAATCGAATATTGCCCCCTTCTTCTATTCTTCATATCAGGGAAACCACCATATCCTCTGGAGTGAATAGAGCTGGCACTACAAAATAGAAAACATGTCCAAAGCAAAAGATAATCTCTAAATCATATTTCTTGAAAAACAATCAAATCATCTTGCAAGCAGAACAAAATTTCACAGCATTTGACCGCCAAACTGTCCTGTTGTAATTATAAAGGACAATTTCTATTTTGCTCACAAAAAAATATCAGCCAGAAAATTTGCTCGGGCATCCAAAGAGGCCTGACATCATAAGATGTATAAAACCCAGAATTTCCATACGAATCACGTAAGCAAGCAGTTGGATCAAAACATTCAGAATAAAGGTGGGGGCAGATCGAACCTGCTCGTTGTACCATTTTCTATTAAGCTATCATTGTAGCTAATGTCCGCGGTAACTTGAAGAACCCCTATGTAAGCCACAATAAACAGGCAATACATGAAGGAGAAATGCTAACTGCAGTTAATTTATGCACAACAGGAACGCATCTAAACAAACAAACAGATTTTTATTATAAAAGTAATCAACTGGCACATATCAAACTACAGTTTTGGATAAGGGTCCTCGGACGGGGGCTCATCAAATATTTGATGACAAAAATTAAATTTCTTCCTTTTTTAAAGAACTATCAGGGCATCAGAAGCCCGGGCCCACATGTAAAATCAA